>JAJHZJ010000039.1:2549565-2637065 GCA_023548195.1 Bettongia penicillata ogilbyi | reverse complement strand
AAAATATGAGTCCCCTGAGAATGGGGGCTGTCTTAATTCTTTTCTCTTTGTATACTCAGCACTTGGCATAGTGGTTTACATATAGTAAATGCCAACAAATGCTCCATTCATTCTTATCAATGTCATTCCTAAAACATGTCATAACTGAACACAATATTCAACATGTGGGCTGACCTGTGAAGAATTAAGTGAGGCCATAGCCTCCTTATTCCCAAGCTCTCTTCATTCAGCCTTAGATCAAGGGGTGCCATCATTCACTCACAGCTTAACCTCCTACAATCTTGTTAGCACCTCTACAACCATCAAAGGACTCTGAGTACCTCCTGTCCATAAAAATCTTTTTGTCCCAGTCCTTATCACCTCTGAAGCATTTGACAGTGGCGGCCATTGCCTTTGTCCTAAAATTACAGTCTCCCTTGGCCCTCATGTCAGTACATTGTCCCCATTTTTCTCTGACCAGTTGGGTCACTTTTTCTTCTCTTTCACTGACTTCACATTGTCTCCCAACCTTTGAAATAAGACCTAGTTCTCAGTCCTCGGCCTCCTCTGTTGTGAATGTACACACTTCTTTTCATGGGCTTGCTGTAGCTCCTAAGGATTACTTCATTTGGTTTCTCTCTGCCTTCTTCTAGCCTAACACATTCATTTATAAACTCCCACTCAAGGCCCCTGAACTGTATATTTTCTAGCTTTAGTCATATAAAACAAAACAAAAATTGGCCCCCTTTAAAAAAAAAGATTGTTACCAGAGTGTGTACCTCCCATGCTGCCAGCCAAGGTTATAACCTCTGTTCTGCTTATATGGTGACTAGCTCTTGGCTGCCATCTTCAACTTACCACCCACTTTGCTTGAACCAGTGAGGTTCATGGGTGCCATAACTCCACACCCCTTACCCTGGCTTCAGACTCCCAATTTCCAATGTGGCCACAGGTGACAACCAAAATAAGACTAACTTCTCTGATTAACCTCTTGTCTTTCACCTATCCTTGCCTTGATTCTCTTACCCCAGAGTGTTGACTTTTGTTTATGTTGCTTTCCTTGCCCATGGTCCTGATAAAATATTTAGAAAAAACACTGTTTACCAGGTACCATTTACATTCCAGTTTCCTTCCTTCAGACTCCTTCTCTCCATTAAAAAAAAAAGGCAGAAAGAGTCCACATTTTCTTTGTTGTTTAGTATAAGACTGGGAGATCTCCAGCCCCTTCTGTGATGCTGCATGAGCAGTATTTATGCCTTCCAGTGTGGTAAAAAGAGACAGCTGGTGAGGTTGAACTCCCTGACTCTGATTTCTGCTTGTTTTCCATTGCCTTTTTTACATTCCTCAGAGAGATCAGAGATTCTGGAGTTAAGCTTCAAGGTACCATGTGGGCCTACCCCCCACCAGGAGGTAGTGAAATGAATCCTCATCTTGGAGCTGAGCACAAACCCCAACTCTGCCAACACTGTCAGCTGTGTGACCTAGGGAAAATCTCTTAACCTCTCTGGGTTTCAACTTCCTTATCTCTAAAATGAGGGGCCTGGACCAGATGACCTTCTAAGATGACTTCCAGCTGAAAATTTATCAAGATCTTTTTATCTTCACTTTAAGAAAAATCTTCAGTAAGTGGGTAACTAGGACAGGCCCATAACAAAATTGTTATCAAGGTTGAAAAGTAGTCAATATCCCTTCCCTACAACAAATCCTCTTAAAACTCTCTCCTTCATCTCCCAAATCCTCAAACTATGTCAGGTACTCTGGAGCTCCTCGTTTACTTACATCTGCTGAATTTGACCTTTCCCTACCATACCTTATGGTCTAGACTTTTCCCAACTTCATCCTTCATAACAAATTTATCTTTCCTGTGTTTCATTACCTTTAATCTCTTTTTCTTGGGAAGTTTTAATTAGCTATTACAACTTGGGTCTCTGTAGCTAACAGTGGTATGTGTGGTGTGGTATATATGCAAACACACATATACCTATATTTTATACGTACATATATATGCGCATGTGTGTATGTGTATATATGTCTGGATGTATATATTTCAGTTACAGCTGGGCCAGACTTTAAAACCCAGAAGGGTAGACTGGAAGTGACCTTCAAAGTTATTCTTATCCAACCTTATCTTTTAGAGATGAGAAAAATGAAGAATCAGAAACGAGACATGATTTGCCCAAGGATATGCAGTAACTCATTGTTAGAGTCAGGACAAGAAACCAAGTTTATTTACTCTTATTCCAGGGTTCTTCCCTTTATACCATATTAACTAGGTAGCATAATGGATAGAGTCGCAGATTAGGGCTCAGAAGGACGTTAGTTCAAATCCAGCATCAGACATTAGATATATGACCCTGGACAAATCACTTAACCTGTCTCATCTGTAACAGGAAGATAATAATAGCGCCTGTCTACCAGGGTTGTTGTGAGAATCAAGTGAGTCAGTGGTTGTGAAGTGTTTACAAACCTTCAAGTATAATATATGTGTTAGCTATTGGTATTAATGTTATCATCATAAGCTCAATCAGATCTCTGATCAAGATGTAACCACAGGTGAATGAATAAGCATCTATGAGATGCAATAGAACTCTCTAAGGGCTTGGATTTCCTCATTATTCTCTTGGGGCTCCTATTATCTTCTGACAGCTTCTTGGGTGGTAGCTACACCTTTGCTATCCAGTTTCTTGGAGGAAGGCACCCAAGATCACTGGCTAGGGGAGCCTGGGGTATCACAAAATATAGTCAACTGGCAAGAAATACCACATAGGCAGGAATATGGGCTTCATATGAATTTTTAATGCACAGAACAGCCTGTCAGGACCTCTGCTGGGGCAGGTCTGTGAGCAGTAGGAAGAGGCAGGAGCTCTGCAAGTGGGAGAGCATTTAAAAAAAAATCCTCACTGGGAAAATTGTCAGGTCTACTTTAGGGAGATGGCTACAGCCAAATGGGCTGTCCTGTGCTCTGAGGCCTGGGTGGAAAGGCAGAGTAGGAGGAGGTGAAGGGAGACCACAGAGAAAGAATTGCTGAGGCCAGTTAAAGTCAAGGGGAAAGTGAGGGAAGGGTAATATGTGGCCCCCATCAGAATGCTCTTATTCCAGGATTTCTGAAGTCCATAAGAAAAGGTTTTAAAAAGGTGAGACTTTATGACAGAGTCAAATAATGTCTCAAAAAAGAAAGAAAGAAAATAATGGATGGTCCCGGCTGCTACCTAAGGTCCCTTCAACTGTCCATGGGAGAAAAAGTCTGACTTGACCTTTGTGACTCCTTCAAGTCACCACCCTGTCCCAAACCCCACCCAGGATCCAGGTTCCTCATGTGTCCTTCTGTCTCTTGTACTCTGAGAGTCTCTGCTCTTGACCATCCAAAGCCTGAGGCCAGTCTTCTCTCTCACCGCCCCTTGGAATCACCATACGTGTTGCGTGCCATGGAGACCATCTTCTCCTCACATGTGACTTTGGTGTCCTTGAGGATGCTATACCAGACCATGCCAGCTGGCCGCACCTCTTCACTTCGGCAGAAGAGGTAGGGGATGGTGTCCACGCGGCTCTGGATGTAGGCGCTACGCAGGAGGGTAGAGCAGTGGCTGCTGACCTTCTCCAGCCTCCTCAGGATCAGGTGGGCTTTCCTGAAAGGCAGGAGGAAAGAGCAGTTGGAGGACCAGGAGCCCCAAGGTCTGCTAGTACAGAATCATGGGATTACAGGATTTTGAGTTGGAAAGAATTTTAGAGAATGGTCACTGATACTTTGCCATGCCTCTTGAAGTCCTACACACTCTGGAAAATCACCAGGCTTTATTCACATTGGAAGGAACTTTGGGTTATCATTTAGTTTAGCTCCCTCATTTAGCAGAAGTGGAAACTGAGACATGAATAGGTTAAAAGACTTGCCTGAGATCACACAGGTAATGAATCAATGACAGAGGAGGGACTTGACCCTAGATCCCCTAATGCTAAATCTAGTATTCTTTCCTCTACCCCATATTGTCTTTCAATCTGAAATCAAAAACCCCACTTTTGTCACCTACTAGTCTCAGGCAAGTTACTTCCCCTATACGGCCCTTCATTTTCTCATCTATAAAATGGAAATACTAATACTTGCCCTGTATACCTCATGTGGATCACAGGATGTTAGAACTGGAAGGAACTCTGATCACTGAATTTAGTCACTAATTTTACAGTTGAGGAAATAGTTTCAATCCTGGCTCTGCTACTTGCTACCCATGTGACTTTAAGGCCAGAGAGGTTAAGGAACTTATTTAGTTTTGTAAGCTGTAAAATTTTTTAGGAGTGAGATAGACAGCTGAACTACATGACCCTAGGTCTCTCCCAACCCTGGATCTATGCTTCTATGTGTCCAATGAAGACCATCTTCTGACATGTGACACAGGCTCCTTAAGGATGCTATATCCAATCATGCAGCTGAAGAGATCGGTCTCTAAGTCCCCTTCTAACTCAAAATCCATGTTCCTATGAATTCCAAGCCTAGAGAGGTAAAGTTTTGTCCAAGATTATTCCCAGAACAGAACTAGATCAGAATGCCAATCTCTAATTGCCATTCAAATGTACATCCCTTGTGCAATAAGCTGATGTATGGAAAAGTGCTTTGAAAACTACTAATTACCATGTCAAGGTAAAGGATTTTTATTAACATTGAAGAGTAATGAATTTGATATGTTTGCTATTGATTGTATAAAGGCAATTTTCTCATTTGTTCTCAATCTGCCTTTTTATGATTTAAGAGTTCTCCAATCCCTCTTCTACTCTTCCAGGATTTCGGGGAACAAATCCATGTTTGCTCTCCCAAAATGAAAAAAATCGCAATATGAGAGGCAGTGCTTTGGAACGTAGAACATCAAAGTTGTAAAAAACCCTGGAACACAGGTCAAAACAGAAGAGAAAATGCAATGAAACTTAGAGGTCATGTAGCCCAACACCATTAGGTGGCAAAGGAAGAAACTGAGGCCCTGAATTTAATCATTTGGCCAAGATGATCCAGAGTCAGGATTTTAAACTAGGTCTTCTGTCTCTTCAACCCACTGCTTTCTCCACGTTTCCCCCATGATTTTATTTTACAATTCCATGAGTATTTATTAAATGCCTGCTATGTGCAAGGTATTGTGTTAGACACTAGGGACATATGGACAAAATGGAAAATAGTCCCTGCCCTCATATAACTTATGTTTTATTGGGAGATAGAATCTAGTTAATAAAAAATAATTTGAGAAGTGATTGAACACTAACAACTGGGGACAATAGGGAAGATCTCCATCCAGAGGTGGCAGCAGAATTAAGTCTTGCAATAAGTTAAGGCAGAGGTAAGAAAGCAATGGATATTAGCCATGTGGAACAGGCTTTGCAGAGGTATGGAAGTGGAAGGTGAAATGTTCAATTCAGGAACAGGAAGGCAAGGAAATTGTTGGTCGCAATGTAGAGTGTGCGAAGAGTGTCTGAGTATCCTTCAACACCAGGCTCCCTCCGCCCTGAATTAAGAAGTCTGAGAAAGAAGGTGGGGAGAGGTTGGTCTTTAACCATCTGTTCAGTTGGGGAGGAGCTTGGTAAGGAACCTCAAAGTCGGCACTCAATAAAGATTTATCGATTGTTTAATCATATAATAACTTCAGGATGTTGAAGGGCTTCTCTGCCCAGCCAAACTCACTTACTTCATGGTTGCCAGAGCCTAGATTTGCTAATGGAGTTGAATGCTTTTGTTAGGTCATTGAACACAGCATTCCCCCTAAATGCTAACCCTTCCTGGAGACTCTTAAGAGAGTAGAAGTTGCTCAGCCCTGGGGCATTATACTCTGTACCAGCCTTGTCGCAGCTTCTATTTATAGCAGTCAGAGAGAGGAAGGAGGGGTTAGGTATTGTTCCAATATTCTCACCTCATTACTTACTCCCACTGGCAAAATATTCATACTATACCTGGTGAACTGGGGAGGATGGGAACTGTGCTGGATGTTGGGACTAGGGAAGGAGGAGAGACTGGATAGGGAGTTGTTTAATTAGGAAAGCTTTAGGGAATTTCAACCTTGGATCTAAGCACTCTAGTATTTTTCTGACATCTTCAGCACAGTCCCACTGATTGAGATTCTGAGACAGAAACCTCCCAGCTTCAGAGAAGCCAGAGCTCCAGATTAAAGTAGGGGGGAGGATATGTGAAGGGACTGACATCAAGCATTCGTGGGGTCTGTGCAGCTCTCTCCCTGGCTTTGAACGGCTCTTATGTTATTCTCTCTTTGCCTCAGATGATTTGAAAAGCTTGCTGGCCCTGACTCCCTCTCCGTCAAAGCTGAGTCTTTCCCTCCCAAAATAACTTGAGGCCAGAATGACTCTTCCCACTGCAGACAAGATCGAGGGACAGGGACTGTGTCCCGCTGTGACATTACAAGTGCATCTGCTGTCTCTTATGTGGATCATAGGAGGCTGGAATCATGGGTTTAGGACTGAAAGGGACCTTAGAGGTCATTTAATCCAACCCTCTCATTTTACAGAGGAGGAAACTGAGGCCCAGAGAGTTTAACCGACCAGCCCAAAGTAACACAGGCAGCAAATGGTAAAGCCAGAATTTGAACCCAGGTGTATGGTTCTAAACCAAGTTACTAAACCACGTAACAGCTAACATTTATAGAATTTTAGAAAGTGCTTTACATATGTTATCTCATTGGATCCTCCTAACAATTCTGTGAGGCAGGTTTTATTATTGGAGCCATTTTACTGATGAGGAAACTGAGTTTTAGGGGTTCAGCATCTTGCCTAGAGTCCCACCGTCAGTGAGAGTGAGTCTGAGATGGGATTTGAACGCGTCTTTCTGATTCCCAGTCCAGTACTCTGTCTTACTATACTACTCAGCTGCCGTCAGCTTTAGAGGGCTAATGAATGAGTGATTTCTTTGCTTTTTTAGTTTCAGGTAATAGTACCAGTTTACATTTCTGTTCTCTACACGTTTATTTACAAAGCTTTTTTGAATGTGTTATTTCATTTGAACGTAAATAACCATGAGCTGGCAGGACAGGGATTATTAGATCCATTTTATAGATGAGAAAACTGAGGGTGAGAAAGGTCAAATGATTTGACCAAAGTCACACTGAGAGTAAGTAAATGAGGAATTGTTTGAACTCAAATGCCTTGACTCCAAATGTAGCTCTATGAAGCCTTTCATATGTTGCTTCACATGTCTAATAAGTATTTTTGGAAGTCTAAAAAATATGCCACTTTCTGCTGACAGGCTCTGTTCTAGCTATGCCTGACTGCCTTCCAGCCCAATATTGCCACCCTTCCTGTTTTTCTGGGATGCTCCCCCCAATCTGAAAACTTCCTTCTAAAAATTTATTGGATGTGCTTACTTGTGACATCAGAGGAAATTAGTTGTCTCTGTGCATACAATGCTAAGTCTGGAGTCAGGAAGACCTAAGTTAAAATCCAGCCTTAAATACTTACTAGTTGTGTGACCCTGGGCAAGTCACTTAACTCTGTTTGTCTCAATTTCTTCATCTGTAAAATGAGCTGGAGAAAGAAATGGCAAATCACTCCAGTATATTTGCCAAGAAAACTCTATGGGAATTATTGGTATGGTATGGTCCATATGGTCCACAGGAATCATGAGGAATCAAACATGACTAAACAACCACTTGTGACATCATACTTGGGAAGCTAGTCAGATACAACTCAGTGGGCTGGCCCAGATATCATTTACTGAATAACTGGAGAACTGACCAAGGCTAATGTGGGAAGGTGGAAAGGAAGGCATGTGATCTGGATTATCAAAGTCCTTTCTCCTTTTCCCATGGCCAAGATCATAATAGCATATACCTAACTGTCCTCATTCAGGAAGCAAAGTGGATCTTCATATTTGATCACTCTGCTACGTTCTGACTCCATCCCAAATCCCTGTGATTCAGGGTCACAGGATGACTAGGCCAAAGTATCCTTCCCTAGCTACTACTTTCTGCTTCCTTTAGCCTTAGCCCATTCATGTCCATATGCAATCTTCTCTACCCCTTCCTCCATTTTGTTAAACTGCCACTCACATTATATCTATCATTCTCATGAATTTTCTATTTGCTTGTAATTATGGAAACTTGGCTTTTCCTGGAGGAGGATGTATTCCATTGGCCCCTCTCCAGCACTATGTGTAGTGAATGAATGAAGATTCATGCTCTGACATTTGGCTGGGAGGAAGAATAGGAGCAGGGAGGCTTCTTATTCCTGACAGCCACTTTCATATTCTCCCCCTACTCAGTAGTGCAGTGATTCTTTGAGTCATTCCATCCATATTGTATTACCCTATCTAGATTCCAACAGATTTCTAGGCAGTTAGGTTTAGGAATAGAACACTGGACTTGGATTCAGGAAGACCTGAGTTCAAATCCAGCCTCAGAAACTTTTTAGCTGTGTGACCCTGGGGAAGTCATTTGATCTTTGTCTGTTGCAATTTCCTTTATTATAAAAATGGGCAAAATAGCATTTACCTCACAGGGTTATTGTGACAATCAAATCAAATATCTGTAACACACTTAGTACAGTGCTTAGAATATAGTAGGTGCTTAATAAATGTTTATCCCTTTCCCCAAGGCAATTCTTAACTGACCTCCAGGCCATTCTCCACTTTTTTCTCTCTGAGACCTTAGTAGTACTTGACTCTGAATCTTTCTCTCTTCCCTAACACATGCCTTGTGTACTTCACTTTACATCTTGATATCCCCTCAAATGCTGGCTTTCCAGTTTATTAACCTTTTATCATTTCCATGATTTCAACCTTTAGCCACATAGGTCTGGACATATTTATAAATTGAATTTAATAAATATTTATTAAACACCTACTACGTGCTAAGCACTGCTAAACTCAAGGGACACAGATAAGAAAAAAAAGATAATCCCTGCCCTCCCTGGAGGAGCTTATGACATGTCAAGAGAAAATAAGAAGAAACGGGGGACTGGGGCATCATGAGGGTGGAATTGGATCAACCTAGTGGAACTGATGGAAAGTAACTGGGTTAGGATTGCTCTTTAAATGAAACCTTGGAAAAGAGTTTTTTGCTCTACCCGTTCTATTCGGAGGCAGAGGTTACTGAGAGTACTGATGAAGTGGGCCTACCAAAGCAGGCGCAATATCTGGGATAATGAGTTTCCTGGTAATGAGCTTTTCCTGGGTGCACAATTAGCCTAATATGTTTCTCCTTTTATATACACAATTCAGGTATTGTTCTATCTGATCATAACCTTTCCTTCCTGATCCCTCCTAAGCCTTTTCTCAGTCCTCAAGTCAACCCCTGGTCACTCTCCTCCTCCCTCTTTTCTCAGGCCACCATGCTTGTTTTGACCTAACTTCTCTCTCTTCAGAACATTGATCCCATAGTAAACCAGCTTAATTTTCTATTGTCTTCTATATTTGAGACCCATTCTTTCTCCAAACCTCTGTCCCACATCACTCCCACTATTCAAATTCTCCATGCATATTATTGAAGATAAATAGAAGAACTCACACAGTGATACCGAGTGGATCCAGTACACATTTCTATTTTGAGGTCTCACCTATCCCTTCACTGCTACATGCCAAAGTGTTGACTTTTCCCCAAATGACTTTCTATACCTCTCTGCATTAGATTATGAGCTCCTCAAAAGCAGGAACAGTTTTTGCATTTCTTGCTATTCCCAGTATTTAGCAGAGTCCCTGCCATACAGTAGGCATTTAATTAATATTTGCTGAATTGACTTCACTTACAATCTTTTCTAAACATACCTTTCATTCCTTAATCCATCTATACAACCTATTCCCATTTTCTCTCAGAAGAGGACCTCACCAAAGACTTGCCTGAAAAAAAGTGAGGCCATTCATCATAATTTCCTTTCTCCTCCAAAGCCTCATTCCAATATACCATCAACATCAATCATTTTTTCTTTCTTTGCTTCAGTCTCCAAAGAGTTGTCCCGTCTCCTTAAAAATACCAACCCCATACCACATCACCCCTATCATATTGGCTAACATGACAAAACAGGAAAATGATAAATGTTGGAGAAGATGTGAGAACAATTGGACCACTAATGCATTGTTGGTAGAGTTGTGAACTGATTCAAACATTCTGGAGAGCAATTCTATACTATGCCCACAGGGCTATAAAACTGTTTATACCCTTTAATCCAACAATGCCACTTCTAAGTCTATGTCCCAAAGAGATTATAAAAATGGAAAAAGGACCCACATGTACAAAAATATTTATGGCAGTTCTTTTTGTAGTGACCATGAACTGGGACACTGAGGGTATGCCCATCAACTGGGCAATGAACAAATTGTGGCATCTGAATGTAATGGAATACTACTATTTATGATAAATGATGAGCAGGTGAATTTCAGAAAAACCTGGACTTCCATGAATTGATGCTGAGTGAAGTGAGCAGAACCAGAACTGTGTACATAGTAACAGCAACATTGTGCAATGACCAACTTCGATAGACTTAACTCTTCTCAGCAATACAAGGATCTAAGACAGTTTCAAAAGACTCATAATGGAAAAGGCTATCCACATCCAAGAAAAGAACTATGGAGTCTGAATGCAGATTGAAGCATACTATTTTCTTTTTTTTTGTTTGTTTCTTTTTGTTGGTTTTTCCTTTATCATGTTTTTTCCTTTTAGTTCAAATTCTTCTTTACAACATGAATAATGTGAAAATATGTATAGCACATGTATATGTGCAATGGTGCAACTAGGTGGTGCAGTGGCTAGAGCACCAGTGCAGGAGTCAGGAGGACCTGAGCTCATATCTCACTTCAGACACTTGACACTCACTAGCTGTGTGACCTTGGGCAAATCACTTAACCCCCATTGCCTCATCCTGGGTCATCTCCAGTCATTCTGATGAATATCTAGTTACTGGATTCAGATGGCTCTGGAGGAGAAGTAAGGCTGGTGACCTGCACAGCCCTCCCTCACTCAAAACAAAGTCAAGTGCAAGTCACGTCATTATTTCTCTGATGGCATGGTTTTCTTCAACAACAAAGGATGAACACACACACACACATACACGTATAGCCTATATCAGATTGCATGTCATCTTGGTGAGGGGGATGAGGAGAGAGGGGGTGAAAATTTACAACCAAATATAGAAGTGAATGTTAAAAACTAAAAACAAATAAATTGAGGGTGGAGCCAAGATGGTGGAGTAGAAAGACACCCGTTTACAAGCTCCGAACCCACAGCCCATATATTTAATGTAAGAAGAGTTCCCCAGAAGTTCTGGATCACTGCAAGGTGTGCAGAAACAGAGTGGAAGAGATTTCCGTTCCAGAGAGCCCTGGAGAGCCATCCCCAGGGTCTGTCGTGCCCCAGAAAGCAGACCCCACCACAGCGCTGCCCTGGCTGCGGTCCCAGAGAAGCTGATCCAAGCAGGCTTCAGGGATGGAAGCTCTGGCGGCCTGGAAGTTCCCTCCACCCACAGACGCTACAGGTCAGTGAGAGAGATGGCTGGACTGGACGAGAGGGGAGCGGGGTGTCTCCGTGGCTTGGGTCCCCTCCGGAGGAAGCCCCGGAGGCAGAGGCGGGGCGGCAGAGGCAGCCGAGGCAGCAGCGGTGCGGCCGCGGCGGCCTGGGACTCCCCCAGCAGCAGGCAGGATCTTCATTACTGAAAGTCTCTGCATAAACCACCTGAGGGACCTGAGCCTGGGAGACGGCCCTGCCCCACCTGCTCCATTTCTGAAGGTCTCTGCATAAAGCCCCTGAGGGAGCTGAGCCTGGGAGGCGGCCCCGCCCCCACACCAGCCCCAGAATTAAAGCTCACATTGATTAGCAGCCGCGTGGCGCGGAAAGCCCATTTGAATCTCAGAGCCCAAGCACTAGCTGGGCAGATCTAGGCAGGGGTGCAGAGGAATCTCAGAAGTCAAGTAACTGGCTGGGAAAATGCCTAGAAAAGGGAAGAAAATAAGACTATAAAGGGTTTTTTCGAACAGATGCAAATGATCCCAACTTTCAGATCTGATGACGATGAGGACATATTCTTGCCATCAGGGAAAGACGTAGAGGGTGGGGCCTCAGTACCCCAGACATCCCAGGGGGATGTCAGGTGGGCTCAGGCCTTGGAAGAGGTCAAAAAGGATTTTGAAAAGCAAGTTAGACAGGTGGAGGAAAAACTGGGAAGAGAAATGACAGAGATGCAAGAAAAGTATGAAAAACGGGTCAATAACTTGGTAAAGGAGACCCAAAAAAATGCTGAAGAAAATAACACCTTGAAAAATAGGCTCACTCAATTGGCAAAAGAGGTTCAAAAAGCCAATGAGGAGAAGAATGCTTTCAAAAGCAGAATTAGCCAAATGGAAAAAGAGGTTCAAAAGCTCACTGAAAATAATAGTTCTCTCAAAATTAGAATGGAACAGATGGGGTCTAATGACTTTACGAGAAACCAAGAAATCACCAAAGAAAACCAAAAGAATGAAAAAATGGAAGAGAATGTGAAATATCTCATGGGAAAAACAACTGACCTGGAAAATAGATCCAGGAGAGACAATTTAAAAATTATGGGACTACCTGAAAGTCATGATCAAAAAAAGAGCCTAGATATCATCTTCCATGAAATTATCAAGGAAAACTGCCCTGACATTCTAGAACCAGAGGGCAAAATAAGTATTGAAAGAATTCATTGATCACCACCTGAAAGAGATCCAAAAAGAGAAACTCCTAGGAACATTGTGGCCAAATTCCAGAACTCCCAGGTCAAGGAGAAAATCTTACAAGCAGCTAGAAAGAAACAATTCCAGTATTGTGGAAATACAATCAGGATAACTCAAGATCTAGCAGCTTCTACATTAAGGGATTGAAGGGCGTGGAATAGGATATTCCAGAAGTCAAAGGAACTAGGACTCAAACCAAGAATCACCTACACAGCTAAATGAGTATAATACTTCAGGGGAAAATATGGTCTTTCAATGAAACAGAGGACTTTCAAACATTCTTGATGAAAAGACCAGAGCTGAAAAGAAAATTTGACTTTCAAACACAAGAATGAGAAGAAGCATGAAAAAGGAAACAGCAAAGAGAAGTCTTAAGGGACTTACCAGAAGTGAACTGTTTACATTCCTACATGGAAAGACAATATTTGTAACTCTTAAAACTTTTCAGTATCTGGGTAGTTGGTGGGTCCATACACACACATGTACACGCATGCACACATACACACATGCACACACATACAGAGACAGAGAGCACAGATTGAATTGAATAGGATGGGACCATATCTTAAAAGAAATTAAGGTAAATGGTGAGAGAGAAATGCAGTGGGAGGAAAGAGGGTGAAATGGAATGGGGTAATTATATCTCATTCAAGAGGCAAGCAGGAGACTTTTTAGTGGAGGGAAAAAGAGGAGAGCTGAGAAAAAAACAATAAGTTTACCCTCATCACATTCGACTCAAGGAAGGAATAAAATGCACACTCATTTTGGTATGAAAACCTATCTTACAATACAGTAAAGTGGGGGAGGAGATAAGCAAGGGAGGGATGATGGAAGGGAGGGCAATGGGAGGAGGGAGCAATTTGAAGTCAGCACTCTTGGGGAGGGACAGGATCAAAAGACAGAATAGAAACAATGTGGGGCAGGATAAGGTGGAGGGAAATACAATTAATCTTACACAACACGACGATTATCGAAGTCATTTGCAAAACTACACAGATAGTGCCTATATTGAATTTCCTCCCTTCCCAAAGGGAATGGGTGAGGAGGGAGGGATGGGGAGAATTTGGAACTCAAAGTTTTAGGAACAACTGTTTAGTATTGTTGTTGCTACTAGGAAAGAAGACATACATTTAATGAGGAATACAAAGTCATCTGGCCCTACAGGAGAAAAGAGAAAATAGAGACAAGAGAAGGGAGGGATGACAGAACAGAGGGCAGATTGGAGATAGGGAAAATTAGATTGCTTGGGGTATTGGGGTGGGGGAAGGGGATAAAAGGGGAGAAAATTTGGAACCCAAAATTTTGTGAAAATGAATGTAAAAAGCTAAATAAATAAATAGATAAATAAATAAATAAAATTAATTTTTTAAAAAGAAAATATCAACCCCATTACTAGTATCCTGGATATTATCACCTTTTTTGCTCTAGGACCTCGCTCCTTTCATCATCCCCTCTTTTTCTCTCTAATTTTCAATCTCTCCTTATCCCCTGGATTCTTTATAAACCAGTTCTCCTCATCCTTAAAACAAACAAATAAACATGAAGCTCTAGGGAGAAGAAAGTTTCTCCAAGAAAAGAACGGTTACCATGCCAGATGGTTCAATGAAGTCAAGGAGTAATCATCATTATCATCAATTAATTAATTGGTGACTTGGAGAGAAATGTTTCAGTTCAGCAATACAATGAGAAGTCATTCCAAGAGGTATTAAGAAGCAAATATAGTGGGGGGAAGTGAGGCAGGGAGGGGGAGTAGTGGCAAGGAGTGTTCATTTTTAAATTTTTTTTTCCCTAGGAAGTTTACTGTAAAAAAGGAAGAGATATAGTCGATGGTATTTTAAGGGAATGGTAAGATCAAGTAGAGGGTTTTTGCATTCATACTCCATAGTTCTTTTCTTGGATGTGGACAGCCTTTTCCATTATGAGTCTTTTGAAACTGTCTTAGATCCTTGTATTGCTGAGAAGAGTTAAGTCTATCGAAGTTGGTCATTGCACAATGTTGCTGTTACTATGTACACAGTTCTCCTGGTTCTGCTCACTTCACTCAGCATCAATTCATGGAAGTCCAGGTTTTTCTGAAATTCACCTGCTCATCATTTCTTATAAATAGTAGTATTCCATTACATTCAGATGCCACAATTTATTCATTGCCCAGTTGATGGGCATGCCCTCAATGTCCCAGTTCATGGTCACTACAAAAAGAACTGCTATAAATATTTTATACATGTGGGTCCTTTTTCCATTTTTATAATCTCTATGGGATACAGACTTAGAAGTGGTATTGTTGGAGCAAAGGGTATAAACAGTTTTATAGCCCTCTGGGCATAGTATAGAATTGCTCTCCAGAATGTTTGAATCAGTTCACAACTCTACCAACAATGCATTAGTGGTCCAATTGTTCTCACATCTTCTCCAACATTTATCATTTTCCTGTTTTGTCATGTTAGTCCCTCCCCCAAACACTTCTCTTTTGAAATTCTATAACTGATCTTCCTGAATGCTCTCTACTCTGTGGATTTTCATGACATTCTCTTTTGGTTCTCTTGCTACTCATTTGGTTACTTATTCTCAACCTCTTTTGCTAGATCATAATCCATATTATGGTCCGAGCTGTGGGTGTAGCCCAAGTTTCTGTCCTAGATCTCTTCTTTTCTCCCTCTACACACTCATTTGATTACTCCATCAGCTTCCATGAATTTAAGATAATTCCCACACCTGCTCATCTAGTCCTAGTCTCTCTCCTGATATTTCGTCTTGTGTTACCAACTGACCATTGGGTTTCTCAACTTAAGTGGATGCCCTTTCAGCATCTCACGCTCAATATTTCCAAAACAGAATAGATTAGTCCCTCCTTCCCGGCCCTGAATCTAACCCATAGTATTTCAGAACTTCCCTATTTCTGTTTCTTAGTCATTCCAAGTTCTTCACAACCCAGTCCCCATCTTACCTTTCCAGTTTTATTAAATAAGCCTCTCCTTCTACCTCCCCTTCATTCATTCAATTTATGATCCAGTCATCCTGACCTTCTTGCTATCATACATGACATTCTGCCCCCAATCTCTTTGCCTTGTCTGTGTCCCATTCCTGGGATGTATTCCCTCTTCATCTCTAGTTTTCTTCAAAACTCAGTTCAAGTGTTCTCCAAATGAGGCCATTTTTGATGCCTTCAGCTATTGATGTACATATATATCTATGGTATCTCTCTCTCTCTCTCTCTCTCTCTCTCTCTCTCTCTCTCTCTGTCTCTCTCTCTCTCTCTCTCTCTCTCTCTCTCTCTATATATATATATATATATATATATATATGTTAGAATGCGAGCTCGGTCTTAGCACAGTGCTTGGCACAGAAGTGCTTACTACAAGCTTGTTGACTGCTGATTGCTTGACTTGATTAACTTTCCCCTAGTTATGCAATAGCAGAATACTATTCAATACTAGAGTTCAGATCTCTCCCCTCAGTGTTTACATGTCCCCCTTAAATTCCTCGTTCAAAGGGATGAGCAGGATCTACAGCTAGGAGAAGTGAGAGGATAAGTCTTGGAGTCTCAATTTTTGCATCTGTAAAACGGGAATATGGATAACTGTGCTACTTACCTGACTCATTGTGCAGAATGCATTTGGCATATCATGAAGATCTTTGTAAAATGGGAGTTACGAAGGGAGACTATTTAAAGGAAATCTCTAATGATAAAAAAATTCAGGCAGAAGAGGATATGTATTTGGATACATAGAATTTGGATACAAGAATACCTGCTTGGTGACTTTATAATCCCATTGCAACGGAGGACCTCTACTTTACCTATGAGGTTATAAAACTAGCTCTGAGAAGGAGGTAGAGGCAATTTGAGTGATATTTGCTACCTTCTTTTCATTGAAAACCAGCCTGAAAAATGCATTCATATGTTGTCTCTGCCCTCAATTAAAACCACACAGGCAAATAAGTTACATTCCCCTCTGTGCTCCCTCCCAGCCCCTGCCCCGCCCCACTAGGAGTCAGTATTTGAACTCATTTAGCTAGATCTATTCCTTCCATCCTGGGGTTTCTCCATCTGCCAGAAAATTCCCTGTCTTGTTGAAACCAGGCATGCTCTGATGGTCACCGACAAGACTGATGATGAGGTAAGACTTTTAAGAGGCCTCATGGGAAATAGTTTTGTTTGACTTTCTAAATTTATACGAAAATGGTAGAGGGTAGGGTGGAAAATAAGAGGATGATGATACAGGAGAGGCAGTTTGGCATCTATCTGCTGCCATCATGAAGCTGCTTGGGAGGGGACAGGGACAGCCATAAGCTTGGATGTTAGTGGGTGAGTGGGGTGAAGGAGACATTGAATGAAGTGAAAAGATGTTGGAAACATGAGGGTGTATTTTGGAGCAGTTTTTCTGATAGCCCTTTTAGGTATTACTAAAGTTGAGATGAAAAGGATTAAAGTCAAGTTCTTTCAGGATGTCATGACTCAGCTATGTAATTATAGTCCTATAGTAAACCTTTAGAAGAACGGGGATCAAGGTCCCTAGGTTCACACAGACCTCTCTCAAGTGGCCTTGTACATAATGTGTTCCTAATTTTCTTGGCTATGATAATAGCTAAAAAAGTACATTGCTAAGGAATGATCTTTCAAAGAAGAGAAAATAAAAATGAGTGTGACCAGCACAAAGACTGAAATGAACAAAACTAACAATATTTTTTGCTTGTTTTGCCACAGCCTCAGTGGGCACATTTGTGTGTGAGAATAGGAGGCAAGTGAAATGCAAAGTCACAATAGTAACCCAATAAAATAACAACTTCAGTTGTTCACTTGTTTCAGTCATATCCAGTGCTTTGTGACCTCATTTGGGGTTTACTTGCCAGATACTAGAGTGGTTTGTCATTATTTCTCCAGCTCATTTTACAGATGAGGAAACTGAGGCAAACAGGGTGAAGTGACTTGCCCAGGGTCATACAGATATGAAGTGTCTGAGTCAGGATTTGAACTTGGGAAGACAAGTCTTCTTGACTCCAGGCTTGGCATTCTATCCACTAGGACCAAATGTAAAGGTCTCTGGATTTAAAGCCCTTCACAAACTGTACCCAACCTACTTTCCTTATTATATATTACTCTTCTTTACAAATTCTAAAAATAGCTACAGTGGTCTTTTTGCTATTCCACCTGAATGGAATGGCACTCCATCTCCCATCTCCTGGCTTTTGCATTGGCTGAAGTATATTCTTCCCCCATCCCCCATCTCTGTCTCTTAGAATCCTGAGTCTTATAAGACTCAGGTCATGCACCACCTTCTGTAGAAAGCCTTTCCTGATCTTCACAGCTACTTAGTGCCACTCTTATAATTATCTAATATTTATTATGCTTATATTTTACATATACAAATTTACATTTACTTGTACATATCGATTTCTCTGATAGAATATAAGTACTGTGACAGCAGGGGCTGTTTCATTCTTGCTTTTTATCTCCAGTGCCTAGGACAGTGCCTCCTACAGGAGAGGCATTTAACAAATGCTTAGGGATTGACCAGTTTCTGCTACATCCTGTCTGTCAAGCACAGAAGGGGCCAGTCTGCCCCTGGAGATTGTGTTCCTTCATCCTTAACCCAAAAGCAAGTTTGAATGTAAGGAGTTATTGAATGGAAACTGGGACTTTAGATAGGGACTTATATCCCAAATCCTTAATGTCTGGAGTATGGAAAAAAAATTCTTCTTAGAGATATCTAGTATTTTGTCTTATAAAGTAGGAGTAAATGGTTATAACATTTCAGTGCTTGAAAAAACCTTAAATATAAACAAATCTAGTGCAGTCTCTAGATTTGTACTGTCCCCATTTTATGGATGGTAAAATAAATGACCAGGAAAGAGAAGTGAGTTATCCAAGATCATACAGCAAGTTATGGGCAGAGTGAGATCTCCTGATTTCTAACTTAATATCTTGCCTTTTTACCTCTCTTCCTGAGAAACATGACCAGATGCTATCTCCTTGAAAGGCCACAGGGAGAAACCCAGAAAGTGTGAGGAGAGGACAGAACAAAAAACAACTAGGAGCCGAACAGTAAGGTGGAGAGAAAGAAAGAATGAGTCTGCCTGGTACAAGCTGGATAATATATTGTCACACAGATCTTTTATTGCCAATTTAACCCCATAAATCAAACTCGGGGCATTTCCAAGTATTCCCTTGGTGGCGGGGAAGATGGCAGGTCAGAGTGACCACTTTTTCAAATACTGGAAATGAAATCTTCCTAAACAGAGACCTGACCTAGCCCTGACTATGGGGGGAGGAAGGAGTGGAGGAGGGACTAGGAACACAAATTTATGACTTGATTAACAAGGAGGGACTAGAAAAGGGAAGATTTAGGAAAGCAGCCACTTTCTACTGGTCTGACTGTATCAGACAGTCATTCTCAGGGAAATTTATGTGCCTTGTCTTTGTTCATGGTCTGGTCTTTTGGGTGACAGGGCATATTGAGTAGTGGCCAGACAAAGATCAACCTTCTGAGGACAGTTGGGGAAGAATGGAAAATAGATTATGAAGAAATACCCCTGCTTGCCTTTCAACTACATCCACAGCTGTTTGATCTGAGTTTAAATATCTCTGTTCACTGTCATTCAACAGGGCAATTTGACTCCACAAAAGTGAATGCTATCTGAGGCTACATTAACTGAAGGCTAGTATTTAGGGTCTACTTTAGACTTTCAACCCCCCCCATTTCCCTACACACATTTTTTATTGTACTGTAAGACCCCACCGAGGGTCATATTCCATTTTGTCCATCCTTGTCTAAATGGGACATTGATGAACTGGACTAAATTCAGAAAGTTGCCCAGGATGATAAAGGTTTGGAAAACCAGTCCTATGAAGAAGAGAAGGAATTTGATAGTCTTGTCTTTGAAGAGGAGAAACATAAGGGGAAATAAGGTAGCCATTATAAAGTCTTTAAAAGTTTGACATATGGAAGGGGTAACATGACCTATTCTTTCTTACTCCAATGGGCAGAAAAAGTAGCAGTAGGGGGAAATCAGAAGGAGACAGTTCAGCCCCAGGTGAAACATATTTCGCTAATATTTGGAAGTGAAACTGACCAAGAGTGGCTAACTTGTGAGGCAGTGATTTCCCTGTCACTGGAAGTTTTTGACCAAAGGCTGAATGGCTATCAGGGATTCTAGAAAAGGGGTTCCTGTTTTGGAAGAGGGTGGTTAGCTTAGTATCTAATGTCTGTTAATTTAAAAAATAAACATATTTCAAAATAATGAGTTTCTTTTTGTTGTCTGACATAACTTACTTGCTATATTTTCAAACATTCTGAAAAGAGGCCTATAAGCTTCATCAGACTGCCAAAGGAGCCAATGACATGAAAGAAAGGAAGGCAAGAAGCATTTATTAAATATCCACACTGCTAAATCCTTTTAAATATTTGATCTCATTTGATCCCCACAAGAATCCTGAGGCAGATATCATTATTATCTCCATTTTACAGTTGAGGAAACTGAGGCAAACTAAGGTTCCCTGAGACCTGGTTCAATCATTACTATTATTATTCTTACCACTTTTTGTGGGGTGGGTAGAGGGATGTGAAATAAAGAGAACTTGAATCAACAAATATCTTATTCACAAATTAGCCATTGATTAAAAAAAAGTATCACTGTTAACCGGTTGCATTGTTAATGTATTTTTGCATAATGAGTTAATGTACTTTTGGTTAAAGGAAGTTTTTTCCTAACCTGCGTAAGTCACATGGAAGTCTGAGTCACATGGAGCCTGTGGTAGGAGGAGTCTGCTGAAAGGGTGGAATAGGAAAGGTAGAACAGGAAGGGGCAGATCTAGAGCAGAGCTGAAAGGACATTGGTCAGAGTGTCGTCAGAGCTAGGAAGCATGTAGGCCAGCCCGCAGCTGGCCAGTATGAGTGAAAGGGCTTGTTTGTGATTTTGTGTAAGGGGGCCAGCTTGTGATTTGTTTAATGGAGCTGGTTTGTGGGAAGCCTAGCAGGGAAAAGGTTTGGGGATGATGCTGTCCTCTGCATTGTTATTGTGTATGGATTTTTGTTACTATAATGGATTTGGCTTTCTGGTGTCTTAATATATGTTTTAGTTCTGTCTTTTATGTGGAGACTCTGTTGTATTTCATGACTCAGAGTTGTGCCAGGATATTCACAGCTGCTATAGGCACTGTGAATATAGCATTGGTCTACACTGGTGCAACTGATTGAAAAGGAGAAAAATAATCACCCAGTCAAACAATTGTTTGGTCTAAATAAATGGCTTGAATGATATTTTTTGTGTCATGCTTATACACCCAAGTGTTTGATCGAGAAGTTATGTCCATAGATCAAAGATTTTTAGCAATTCTCAGCTGGAGAAACTGAAACAGTTTAAATCAGATTAAGGCAATGAGTGAACACCTTGTGGTTCATCTATATGAAGAAGCAGACCAGGAAGGTGGGAGACTCAATATTACTACAATTAGCTTCATGACTACTCATTATTTTCAGCTTATATGTGCAGACCCCAACATTCACCACCATGACCTCAGAAGAATGGGCTTCCCCTAGGATGCCCAGTCCCCCCTGACCCTCTCCATGTGGCTATAACTACATCAGTCCACATTGGGATTTCTTAGATGTAAAAACATGTCCTTCTAGGTATGGTTTCCTTTTCACCCTCCCTCTCTGATCAGCATCTCTGTAGCATTCCTGAGAAGTCTTCTATTAAAGGAGAGTGATTGAATCTTTCTGGAGCCCAAACTACCATAACTTGAGAGAGATAACCAAGAGCTTGTGTCTAATAGATTCTCAAAAGTGAATTCTTGCCCTTGATGCCTACAGTTAGTAAAGTTCTTCTGGTCTTTGACAAAGTCAGCTGAAGAAGAAATAAATGCATAATCATGTTAAATTTTGGTAGGTCAAGATGGATCCTTCCATTTAGGGAGCACAAAATACTTCTCTGTGTTTCTTCTCTCCTTGTGTCACTTTTCAATCAAAGAAAACTAAGGGCGACCAAAGTAGCTAATGCCAAGCATGTCCTGACCACAGTGAGTCCTGGTCTAGGGCCACCTATGAGCTCAGTTTTTAATGTCTCCTAATGTAAACCTTATGCTTAGGACATCTGGATGTCAGTGTGTCTTCTTGTAGCTGCTGTTTGCAGTAACCTGTAGTTGCCACAGAAACTAGGCTCTGGGGGACACCAGCTTGATGTATTTATTAGTTGGAGGCAATAGACTCCCTCTTGTCACTAAGTTTTATGGGCATGCATTACTGTGGCTGAGAGGCTGAGTTGATAAACATTTTGAGGTTCAATATTAATGAACCATGGGAACAGTCTATCCAGTAAACCCACCCAATAAGGCACTCCTGGGAAAACCTTCACTCACCATAGTCACCAGAGAGTCTGGAGAAGCAATGGTATAGGTTAGGGCTAAGAGCTAGCAGTGGGCTGGGACTGATGTCACACCCAGTGTCTCACCTATGGAAGGCTTCTACATGACTCACATGGACCAGGTGTGTCCACTGTATCCTAGTGACTACTGTTTGTCTGGCTCACTCTCTGTCTCTCAAGATGCATGGGTAAGCTTACTTGCCATCTCCTAACTTGGCATAAAGCAAAGCCTTGTACATGCCAGTGAGCTCTGGTCAGTTTCATACCCACATAGAGTGCTTATGAGCCTCAAAAACACATGCCTTTTGTAAGAGAGAAAGGCTTGATTGGTGGTCTTACCATTTTGATGGCTTGGAACAAATCCGTTTCTACTACTAGGGAAAAAAAAACTCAAAAGAAGTGAGTCTAAACTTAAAGGAATGATGGAGATGAACTACTCCAATGCCTTCATTTTACTAGATAACAGCTAACATTTATATGATGCTCTAAGATTTGCAAAGCACTTTACAAATATTAATTTACTTGATCCTCATAGCGATCCCCTAGGAAATGGGTTCAATTATTATCTCTATTTTACAGATGAAGAAACTGAAAAGGATAATGATTAAGTGACTTGCCCAGGCTCACACAACTAGAAGTGTCTGAGGGTATGATTTGAACTTAGGTCTCCAGGTCTGATGCTTTATCTATTGACTGTGGCATCTGTCTTTACCGAGGAAGAATCTGAAGGCCAGAGAAAGACAATGCCACATAAGGAAGCCAGGGAAGCTTGGTACACATCCTGTAGGGCACATTCTGGTTAAGTGTGATAGGGGCCAGTGAACTAGCTGAAGGCACAGATAGCACATTTATCTAATTTACCCATGACAAAAAGAGTGGGAGCTAGTATATTGGACAACAGGCCCTCTGACCTCCTCATAAGCTACAGTGATAGGCTAAACTAAATGAGATGAATTTTAAAAGGAATAAATATAAAGTCCTAGACAAAAAAATGAACGAGAACAGGAGGGAAGAAGCTATGATCAGTTGATAGCTTTTATAAAAAAATACAGACTATAAAGCTTAGTAGGGACAGTTATGTGGTAGAGTAAATAGAGAACCAGGCCTGGAGTCAAAAAGACAACTTCTTGAGTTCAAATAGAGCCTCAGATACTTACTTTCTGTGTTACCCTGAGCAAGTCATTTAACCCTCATTTTCTCAGTTTTCTCATCTGTAAAATGAGCTAGAGAAGGAAATGACAAACTACTCTAGTATCTTTGCAAAGAAAACCCCAAATAGGATCACAGAGTTGGACATGATTGAAAAGCAATGAACAACTAAACAAAGCTTAATTTGATTAACAATTTGACATGGTGATCAAAAAAATCTAACTTATTTTTTGACTACAGTAAGATATATTGAGTGCACATATGAGAGGTGTGGCAGTACCATTGATCTCTACACTGATACTTACGCTAAGGACGTTGAGTTAAGAAGAGGGGGAGATGGGGGGTTGCCACATTTTAGGAAGGCCTTTGACAAGATGAAATTGCCATCCAGGAGGGGGAAAGAACTGGAGTCTATGATGTATGATGAACTGTTGAAAGAACTGATTTTCATATTTATATAATTTGGCAAAACAGAATGTTTGGCTGGGAGAAGAGAAGACTTGGAGTAGGAGGTATGCTTGTTGTTTTGTAAGTGTTTGAAGGGTTACCATGGGAAAGAGACATCAGGATCGTTCTGCTTGGCCTTAGAGGGCAGCATTAGAACCATTGGGCAGGAGGTAAGGAGGAAGTTGTAAAGAGGGTTGTTTTGGCTCTATGTTAGCTGTGCAAAGTTCAGATAAACTCTTCCATCAATGAGTCAGCTAGCATTCACTAACTCTACATCATTGGAGGTCTTAAGTGAGGGCAAAATGATCACTTTTATTATATTATATTATACATATGTGGGATTCCTGATCAAGTATAGGCTGGTCTAGAAGATGATATCTAATGTTTCTTCCAGCTTTCAACTTCAATGATATACTGCACTGCTGGAACAGGAATTCAGCAGCAGTGGTCAATAGCCCTAACAAGGAAATTATTAGCCTCATTTACAATTTAAGGCTTCCTCCAGACAACACAAAGAATTAGAATCTTTGGGCTGACTTGTTAGCGTCTGAGCCATCATACTATGGTGGCAGAGTCCACTTTTCCAAAGAGACAATGTGGAGTGTAAGATCACCAGCTGAGCCTTTGGTATGGCATGGTAGAGAAGCTTCAAAGTTTGTGTGTTTTCGGTTTGTCCACTGAGTGTTTCTGGGTTTTCTGAGTGTAAATGTGTGTTCTCTTGGGGAGGCACTGTGTGCTAGCAAGGCTGAAATTTGCCTAAAGTCTTTTGTACAGAAATCACTTAATAATTAGACAATGATGATTCTGTGTCACAAAGTCAATGACATCTGTATCCTTTACAATACTTTCTATTTTTTTTTCAGGTATGCTTGCTAATTGTGGAATTGTAGCAGTCAGAAATTTACAGATCTGACAGGTCAAGTGATTTTCTCAAAGTCACAGAGTAAAGTAATGACAAAATCAAGACTGGAACCTAACTCTCCTGACTCAATCTAATTTATACCAGTGCCTCCCTAGTAACTGGGATTAAAAAAAAAAAAACAAACCTTTCTATTAAAGCTGCTTTTTGGTGAGACATCAATGAAAGGGTCTTTTAAGAAAAAATCCAATGGAACATAACCTGCCTTCTCACCTTTCCAGTCCTTTTTTAAATAGTACCTTTTCCAAATGCATGTAAAGATAGTTTTCAACATTAATTTTTGTAATTTTTGTAAAATTTTGAGTTCCAATTGTTTCTCTCTTCCTTCTCCAGAAGACAGTAAGCATTCTGAAATAGGTTATACATGTGCAATCATAGAAACATATCCACATAGTCATGTTGTGACAAAAGAAATAGAACCAAAGGGAAATGCCTCCCCTCACATGAAAATAATATGCTTTAATTTACATTCAGACTCCATAGTACTTTCTCTGGATATGGATAGCATTTTCCATCATGAGTCTTTTGGAATTTTCTTGGATCACTGTATTGCTGAGAAGAACTAAGCCAATAACACAGTGGTACTGTTAGTTTTGTACACATAGGTCCTTTCCCCTTTTTAATGATCTTTTTGGAAATACAGAACTAGTAGTGGTATTGCTGGATCAAAGGGTGTGTATAGTTTGATTGCCCTCCAGATTGGTTTTTTCCAAATTGCTCTCCAGAATGGTTGGGTCAGTTCAAAACTCCACCAACAATGCATTAGTATCCCAATTTCCCCACATCTTCCCCAATATTTACTATTTTCTTTTTCTGTCATATTAAATGGTTGTGAGGGGTATCTCAGAGTTGTTTTAATTTACAGTTCTCTAATCAATAATGAAGTAGAGTAGTTTTATATGACTATAGATAGCTTTAATTTCTTCATCTGAAACTGTTCATATTTTTTTGACCATTTCTCAACTGAGGAATAACTTGTATTCTTACAAATGCAACTCAGTTCTCTAATCACAACTTCTTAAACTTTTTTTTCACTTGTGACCCCTTCAGTGCTTCTTAAACTTCAGTTGCCTGGTAACCACCCACAGTTTAAGAAGAGTTGCATATATTTGAGAAATGAGGCCTTTATCAGAAACACTTGCTGTAAAAATTGTTTCCTATCTTTCCACTTTCCTTCTAATCTTGGTTGTGTTGGTTTTGTTTGTGCAAAAACTTTTTAACTTAACAAAATCACATTTATCCATTTTGTATTATATAATGTTCTCTGTCTCTTGATCATAAATTCATCCCTTCTCCATAGATCTGACAAGTAAACTATTTTTTGCTCTCCTAATTTGCTTATCGTATCTATCACCCTTTATGTCTAAACCATGTACCCATTTTGATCTTATCACCGTATGTGGTGTGTGATTTGGTTTATGCCCAGTTTCTGACATACTATTTTCCAGTTTTCCCAGCTGTTTTTGTCAGTGAGTTCTTATCCCAGAAACTGGAGTCTTCGAGTTTAATGAACTGTAGATTACTGTATCTTATATACCAAATCTATTTCACTCATCCACCTCTCTATTTCTTAGCCAGTACCAAATAGTTTTGATGACTGTTGATTTATAATATGGTTTTAGATCTGGTATGGCTAGAGTACCTTCCCTTGCATTTTTTTTTCACTAATTCCCTTGATATTCTTAACCTTTCGTTCTACCAGAGGAACTTTGTTACTACTTTTCTAGCTGTATGAAAGATTTTAGTAGTTTGCTTTGTATGACACTGAATAAATAATTTAATTAGGTAGAATTGTCATTTTTATTAGCTTGACCTACATAAACAATGGCTATTTTTTCCAATTGTTTAGATCTGACAGCGTGAAAAAGTGTTTTGTAACTGTGTTCATAGATTTCCAAGGTTGGTCTTGGCAGGTAGACTCCCAAATATTTATATTGTCTACAGTTACTTGAAATGAAATTTTTCTTTCTAAATCTTGTTGCTGACCTTTGATAATATATAAAAATGCTGATGATTTAAGTAGATTTATTTTATATCCTGTGACTTTGCTAAATTTGCTGATTATTTCAAGTAGTTTTTTTAGTTGATTCTCTAGTATTCTCTTATTATACCATCATATCGTCTGCAAAGAGTGATAGTTTTGTCTCCTTGTTGCCTATTCTAATTTCTTTAATTTCCTTTTCTTCTCTTATTGCTAAAGCTAAAATTCCTAGTACAATATTTGAATAATACTGGTGACAATGGGCATCCTTGTTTCACCCCTACTCTTATTGGGAAGGCTTCTAGTTTGTCCTCATTACAGATAAGGCTTGCTGATGGTTTTAGATAGATACTACTTTAACATTTTAAGAAAAGTTCCATTTATTCACATATTCTCTAGTGTTTTTAATAATAATGAGTGTTGTATTTTGTCAAGTTTTTTTCTGCATCTATTGAGATAATGACATGATTTCTGTTGGTTTTTTTTTTTAACTGATATGGTCAATTATGCTAATAGTTTTCCTAATATTGAATTAGTCCTACATTCCTCGCATAAACCTCACCTGGTCATAGTATGTTATTCTGGTGACAAATTGCTATAATCTCTTTGCTAATATTTTATTTTTAAAATTTTCATCAATATAAATTATAGAAATTGGTCTAAATTTTCTTTCTCTATTTTGGCTCTTTCTGGTTTAGGTATCAGCACCATATTTGTGTCATAAAAGGAATTTAGTGGGACTCCACCTTTTTCCAAATGATATATATAATATTGGAATTAATTGTCCTTTAAGTGTTTGGTGGGATTCAATTGGGGGGTTTTAATTTGTTCTTTTTACAACTTTTTAAATTACATACCCAATTTATTTATCTGCTCTTTCTCTATTTTATCTATGTAAGCATTTAAAGATACAAAATTTTCCCTAGATACTGTTTTATCTGAATCTCACAAATTTTGGCATGTTGTCTCATTATTACCATTCTCTTTGATGAAATTATTGCTTGTTTCTATGATTTGTTGTTTGACCTCATTCTTTAGGATTAGATTATTTAATTTCCAACTATTTTTAAATCTATCTTTCAATAGCCCCTTACTACATGCAATTTTTATTGTATCACGGTCTGCAAATGATCAACTTAATATTTTTTCTTTCTTCATGTGATTTTGAGATTTTAATGCTCTAATACATGGTCAATTTTTGTGTAGGTGCCATATACCACTGACAAAAAGTTATGCTCCTTTTTATCCCTATTCAATTTTCTCCAGAGGTTTATCATATCTAACTTTTCTAAAATTCTATTCATTCCCTTAACTTTTTTCTTGTTTATTTTGTGGTTAGATTTATCTATTTCTGAGATGGGGAGGTTGAAGTCCCCCAGTAGCATACTTTTGCTGTCTGTTTCTTCCTGTAACTCACTTGAATTCTCCTCTAAGAATCTGGATGCCATACCACTTGATGCATATATCTTTAGCATTGATATTATTGTATTGTCTATGATACTTTTTAGCAAGATGTAGTTTCCTTTTTTTATCTATTTTAATTAGATCTATTTTTGCTTTTGCTTTGTTGGAGATCAGGATTGCTATCCCTGCCTTTTTCATTTTTAACTTCAGCTGAAACATAATATATTCTGTCCCAGGCTTTTACCTTTACTCCACATGTGTCTCTATGCTTCAAATGTACTTCTAACAAACAAGATATTGCAGGATTCTCTTTTTAAATCCACCCTGGTATCTGATTTTCTTATATGGGAGAGTTCATCCCATTCACATTCACAGTTATGATTATTAACCGTGCAGTTACCTCCATCCTATTTTTCCCATTTATACCCCCCTCTCCTTATCCTTCCTTCACTCTTTCTCACTCCTCTCTCCTTCTTTTACCCTGTCCTTCCTCATCTGTCTTTTGCTATTGACCACTGCCTGCTGAATCTGCCCTCCCTTATCAGTCTCCACCTTTTCTTTCCCCTTCCCCTCCTACTTCCCTATAGGACAAGATTCTTTACCCCACTGAGTGTGTATGTTATTCCCTCTTTGAGCCAAATCCAATGAGAGTAAGATTCAAACAGTGCTCATCCCTCCCTTCTTTCCCTCTACTGTGATAGACATTTCATGCCTCTTCATGTGATATAATTTTCCCCATTTTGCCTCCCCCTTTCCTCTTCTTCCAGTACAATCCTTTTTTTGGTCACCACTTAATATTTTTTTATCATCACATCAAAATTAACTTATACTCATACCCTCTAAGTCTGTATGTTTGTCCTTTGTTGTATACTTCTTCTCACTGTCTTAATAGAGATACAGTTCCTAAGAGTTACAAGGTATCTTCTCATATAAGGCCATAAACTGTTTAACCTTATTGAATACTGTGCTTGTTGTTTTTTTTCCTGCCTTTCTCTTTTATATATATGCTTCTCTTGAGTCTTATATTTGAAAATCATACTGCCTGTTCAGCATTTGTCTTTTCATCAAGAACGTTTCAAAGTTCTCTATTTCACTGAATGTCCATCTTTACCCCTGAAAGATTATGTTCAGTTTTTCTGGGTAGTTGATTCTCGGTTGTAAACCAAGCTTCTTTGCCTTCTGGAATATCATATTCTAAGACTTCTGATCCTTTAATGTAGAAGATGCTAAGTCTTGTATAATCCTGACTATGTCTTCTTGATATTTGAATTGTTTCTTTCTGACTGCTTGTAGTATTTTCTTCTTGATCTGATAGTTCTTTAATTAGGCAACAATATTCCTTGGGAGTTTTCACTTTGGGAATCTCTCTAAAAAGGTGATTGGTGGAAGCTTTCAATGCCTACTTTACCCTCTGGTTCTTGGATATGAGGTTCTAGGATAGCTAGGATATAATTTTTGGAAAGATGTTATCCAGGCTCTTTTTTTGGTCATTACTTTCAGGTAGTCCAATAATTCTTAAATGATTTCTTCTGTATCTTTTTTCCAGGTCAGTTGTTTTTCCAATAAGGCATTTTACATTTTCATCTATTTTTTCATAAAGAGTGATTGTGTTAGATAAATTCTTTGTGTCTCATAGCGTCATTAGCTTCCACTTGCCCAATCCTAATTTTTAAGGAATTATTTTTTTCAGTTAGCTTTTGTACCTCTTTTTCCATTTGGCCAATTATATTTTTAAAGGAATTATATTCTTTAGTGGATTTTTTTCCAATTTAGCAAATCCAATTTTTTAAGGAGATGTTTTCTTTGGATAAGTTTTTTTACTCCCCCCCCCCAATTCTCTTGTGTAACTCCCATTTCTTTCCCCAATTTTTCTTTTCCTCTCTTACTTGGTTTTAAAAATCCTTTTTGAGCTTTCCAAGAGGATGTTTGGGTTTGATACCAATTTATCTTCTTCTTAAAGGCTTCATATTAGTCATTTTGACATTGCTGTCTTCTTCTGAGTTTATGTTTTGACCCTCCCTGTTGCCAAAATGGATTTCTGTGATCAGGGCTCTTTTTATTTTCTTTTTTGCTCATTTTAAAAAGTTGAACTCTGCTCTTGGAGTACAGGGAACACTGTCCCAAGCTTCTTGCGCTGGGGATTCAGGGTCTGGTCACCAACTTTCTGCACTGCGACTTCTGGGACTGATGGTTTGCCTACTGCATTAGGGTGGCCCAGCCTAGTCATACCTGTTGTGCCCCAGGTTCCAAGGCTGGCAGTTTGCCTGCTGTGCTGGGGTTGGATGCCTCACAGGTGGCCTGCTGTGCTACTGGCCTACTGAGCTTGGGCAGTAGGGCCTTGGTTACTGATCTGTACTATAACTAAGAGCTTTCCATTGGATTACCTGAATGCTGCCTGCTCTGAGCTGCACTCTCCTTTTACCCAAGTTAGACAGACCTTTCCTGAAGTCCTTCTAAGTTATCTTGGATTAGAAAATGGTTTCACTCTGTTTTTTGTGGATTCTGTTGCTCTAGAATTCTTTTAGAGGTTTGATTTAACATTGTTTCTGAGGGAAACTGGAGAGAGCAACTTTCTGGCTTCTCTCTGCCATCTTGGCTCCTCCTTGCCCCCAGTTTCTTACACCTACTATTAATTCCCCTCCCTCATATACTCTGTTACACAGTGATTTGGTCTCATTGTCCTCCTTATTCTAGGTATTTTCACTAGTTTTGCCCCATGACTGCCATGCTTATTCTTCAACTTTACCTCCTAGCTTTCTTCCTTCCAGCTAACATATCATCTTTTATAGAAAGTTCTTTCCAATTCTCCTTAATTAATAGTGCTTTCTATCAGTGGATTATGCCCAGTTGATCCTATATCTATCTTGTTTGTACATAACTGTTTACATGTCTCCCTCATTAGCTTGTGAACTCTTTGAGAGTTGTCTTTGCCTTTCTTCATGTCTCCAATGATTAGCACAGTGCCTGGCACTGAAAAGAAGCAGAATTAATACATCTATAAGACCATGGTAAACTCATCCACTCTCATGGCTTTATCCATACCTCCATGCAGATAATTATTAAACCTTTGTCTTTAGACTTGTATTTCCCCAAATCTAAACTTTGGTAGAATATAGTCCCATGGATATCCACTCATAGTCAACCTATGTAAAACTATACTTGTCATATCTTTCCCTAAAACCAACTACTTCCTTTTTTCTTCCTAACTTTTCCAAGTTTCCAGCAGAGGTACAATCAAACTCCCAGTTTTCCAGCCTAGATACCTTAGAATTGTCTTTTATTCCTTCCTCTCCAATTCTTGTAGTGTCACCATCACAATGTTCTTATTCATTCTCCCTTTGTAATTTATTCTTTCAACTCCATTCCCACAGCCGTGCCCTGATATGAGCCTTTATAACCTGAAAAATGAGATTTCTGTAACAGCCTCCTGTCTCCTCCTTTTGCCCCAATCCATATCATGTAGTTTGCCAAATTAATCTACTTGAATTTCTTTCCTTATTCCGGCTTTCCTTCTCATCAGGTACTGACTCTTCAGCTTAGCTTCTAAGCCCTTCTGTGTTTAGGTTCTACTTTGTCTTTTCAATTTTTTTCCCTTATTTTTCACATGTAGTATTATGGAACATGACTGAGAGTCAGGAGACCTAGTCTGACATTATCTTACTGTGCAAGCAGCCAAGTGACCTGACTGGAACTGGACATGTGGAGCTTTCAGGATCCCACAACCTTTCTGATACAAGCACACAAAGCATTCTCTTTGAGGCAGGCTGGTTTCTTCACTGTCCACTACAAAGCACACTGCTTACTCTCATTTTGGTCTAATTTTAAAGACTAAATGGTAAAGTATAAAGAGTGACTTTGGGGTTCCCCAGGAAGACTTGGTTGCAAATCCTTGCTGTATCACTTGCATTACCTTAAGAAAACCGCTTCATTTCTCTGAGTCTCAGTTTCCTCATTTGTATAAAAAAAAGGAAGGGATTGGGCTAGATCATCACTAATATTCCTTTTAGCTCTAAGACCTATGATCTATGAGTATAGACTTTGGATCTCAGCTATTTTTTTGCCCTACATCTGACATTGACCAAACAATCAATGATCATTTATTAAGCACCTCTTATATGACAGGCACTACGATAGGTGTAAGAGAGAACAAAAAAAAGAAAGAGGAAACAAAGGAAGAGAGAAAATAAATATCTTTTGAGAGCTTATATTCATTGAGGGGGACAACAGGCACATATATACGTACACATGAAAACATATACAGAGTCAGTGCAAAGTAATTTCAAGTGAGAGACATTACACTAGCAGCTAGGGGAATGGGGAAAAGTCTAGTGTAGGAAGCATTGCTTGAGATGACCTTCAAAGTAAGATGGGGATTCTTAGAGGATCCTACTAAGGCCTAGTATTAATATTCTGTATGGGGAAGAAAGTTATCATAAACTTCTATACTTTCTTTTCTCTGTTCCCCCACACTATTATACATGCAGATATTGCATCTATTATCTAGATGTATATGTTTATGTGTGTGTATATGTTTGAATTTATGATTTCCTTGGTATAGAGAACTCATGGTGAGGAAATTCCTTCTTCCAATGCAGATAGGCAAGTTATAATCTTAGTACAAGGAGTAGAGAGCTGGCCTTGAACTCTGGAAAGACTGAATTTGAGTCCTATCTCTGGTATATAATGACCATGTGAAGTTGTCAAGTTACTTAATTTCTCAGTGTCATAAGTATCTAAGACTTTTCAAGTAATGCACATAATCAGCTAAATTATAGGAACAAAACACTACCTACTTTATGCTTTAAGGTTCCTTAAGGCAGAGACTACATAAATACTTACTCTGTATTTAGACTAGAAACAAAAGTGAAACCATTTTCACAATATAAAAATTAATTTTTCGACTCAAGATTTTGAATCAACTACAAGAGCTTCATAGATCACTATGGTCCTACATCAGTAAATGCCACCCCGCCCCCCCAGTCACATTGCTCTAAAAATGGCCTAGCCCTGGAAGAAGGTAGGAGAGGGATAGGACTGAGGATAAAGGGAATATACTTGGTTTGAATCAGATATTTAAGCCAAGTGCTAGAATCAACAAATATTTAAGATGTGTTTTTGGCCATACTGGGAGCACTTTCAATATAAGATGCTGAGGGATGGTGGATTTGAAAGTTAGGAGACCTAGGTTTGTGCCCCAGCTCTGCAACTTATCAGTTATGTGATATCTCTCCCACATTAGGCTATGAGTTCTTGCAGAACAGGGACTGCCTTTTTTTTTTTATCTTTCTTTGAATCCTTGGTATCCAGTGCCTGACACATAGTAGGTACTTAATAAATGAATGTTGACTTAGTCTCATTTTCCCTATCTGTAAAATGTAGGTAATAGTACTTCTACCACCTATCTCAAAGGGCTTGAAAAAAAGTACTTTATCAGTGGGTATAAGTGATGTGTTGTTATGTAGTCATTTTCATTTCATATCAAACTCTTTGCAACTCCTTTTATGGAGGGAGGGGTGTTTTTGGAAAAGATACTGGAGTGGTTGCCATTTCATTTGCCAGATAATTTTAAAGGAAGGAAAATGAGTCAAACAGAATTAAATGATTTGCCCAGAGTCACACGGCTAAGAAGTGTCTGAGGCTAGATTTGAATTCAAGTCTTCTTGACGCCAGGTCCAGTATTCTATCCACTGCTCCAGCTAGCTGCCTTAAGTGCTATAGACATGTGACGTTATTGTTATTTATCTTATTGTGTACCCCGTGATTCTCTCTATAAAAGATACTGGCACATAAGAGATGTGTTGTAATAGCTATTGATTGATGGAGTTTACCCAATCTCCTAGGTGATTTTATATCAGTCTCTGTTGCAGTGTAATAGAAAGAGCACTGGACTGGTAGGACACTCAGCCCAGGCTAAGTGAGAAAAGCAAGTCCCTTTCCAGACTTCTCTAAAATGACTGAGTTGGACTGAATGATTTCTAAGATTTCTTCCAGCTCTATTATGATGTTCTAATAGTCTTTATTCTCAGGCATCTTTTGTCTCCAATTTTCTGTTTTCTAAGATGCCTTCTAGATCTGACTTTCTACGATCCATGTTATGAAACCCCTTTTAGCTTTGACAGTCTATAGTCCTTAATGTGACACAGTGGATAAAGAGTTAGACTTGGATTCACATCTGACTTCTGACACTAGCCATGTGAACCTGGGTAAGTCACTTAAACCTCAGTTTTGTCATCTGTAAAATTAAGGGATTGGATTATATGGCCTTTTAAAGTGACTTCAGATCAAAATTTATAAGTCTATTTGAGAAAATATTTCCTTCTCATGACCTACCTCACTCACTCTCTGCAATGGTTTTTGAAATTGTCAATCTCTAGTGATAGACAATAAAATACGGGATGCAAGAGAAGCCAAAGAGCCCATGGGACAACAACAAAAGGATGGTTAACGATAGAGGAAACATAGTGATGTTGTGGGGGTAGAGGGAGATTGAGACAGTGGCCCAGTAGTTGGAGGTTAACAAGTTATCAAAGCAGCTCCAACTTGGGCTGCCTCTGTGGGAGGGCTAGTACCAAGCAAATGGAAATTTACATCCTGGAAGGTCATAAATTGTTCTCACAAGTTGTAAAGCTGGAGTCAGGAATGGATCCCTGGTTTAGCTTTGAGGAAACCTTTTGCTGAGTACCCAATGAGCAATGTGGGAAAACACAATAAAAGCAATAGTTCTTTCTTTTTTTTCTGGCTATTTCTAAAATGGTGGATTTGATGATTCACTTTGAGTGTTTTTATCTACTAATCTGTCCATCTGCCTGTCTGTTGGCCTTTCTCAATGCCTTTATCACAGTGAGCCTCCCTTTCATGTGAGGGGAAAAATTACAATCCAGATACTGATAAGACAGGCCCTGAAAGGAGAGGTTTATAATGCTAGGCCAAGTTCCAGCTTTTGCCTTTTAGGGAGCCAAATCCTCATCCTCAAATTCTATGGAGATGTTTGGAAGGGAATGCACGACAACACCTGGGATAGCATCCTGCCTTTGTTACAAGTGTGACCTTGGGTAGATCACTTAACTTTGGGAATTTTAGTTTTCTCATTTTTACGATTAGAGGGCTGGAAGAGAGGTTTTCCAGGATCCTCTCCATCACTAAATTATATTACAGTTTAGAGAAGAGCTGTCTAATAGGCTTCAGGTCTATCTCATACAATGCAATGTATATAGGAGCCTGAACCAAGATTTGAGGATTCTACTTCCCCATTCCCTACCCCTGTGTGTGTTTGTGTGTGTGTGTGTGTGTGTGTGTGTGTGTGTGTGAAAATAGATCCTCATTGATGCCTCAAATTTCACCATTAACATTTCCTTCCTTTGGGTTTTGAGCACTGAATAGACACTGTCCTTGAAGTCTGGCTTTCAAATGCAAACATTTCCTGGGAGAGATATTATATTTAGAGTATACCAACTCAAACTGAATGAGTTTGTCAGACGTTCTCTTCTATGACTGAAGAGACCTGGGGAACAAGGAATCACTGGCTTGGAGATGAGGGTGGAGGAAATTGGAGGGAACTCTAGACTTGAGAACACTGAAGACAAAAGTTACCTTCCTCATGATTTGTGAAGGTCTGACTGTATAATTCTACTTCTTTCCAAAAACTAAAGACTTGGAAAAGTGGTACTTCAATAGTCAGGGTGATATGGTGGGCTAAGCCACAGACTGGGTGTCTGAGTACTGCTGGGGCTTGGCCCTACTTTATGCTTTAAGGCTCTTTAGGGCATAGACAATATCCTTCATCCTTGTATCCTCAATGTTTGGCACATAGTAGTAGATGCTTAATTGGTTGCTGTTAGGATAAATGGAGCCTGGTATGATTACACATATCTATGATCCTGCTACAGGGTAGGCTGAGTACAGTGGATTTCTTGAGTTCAAGAGTTCTGTAGCCCTATGCTGGTCAGATGTCTGTGCTAAGTTCAGCATTCACATGATGAGCCCCCAGGAAAGGATGAGACTGGGGGGTATCAAGTTGCTTGCAGAGGGACAAATAGTCCTTGGCCAGAACAGCAAACCAAATCTGCTATGCTGATATTTAGAGGGATGGACCTCTGAACAGCCCCCATACTTCTAACCTGGATGAGTTAAGGGGATTCAATCTTTAAAATATTTTTATTTTAGAAAGATAAATTAATAAACAAATGCCTTTAGTTTCTAGAATAACTCTGGGGCAAGTGAGTCAGTAATTAATATCACCTATATGGGTCTTCCAGAGTCCTTCTAGCAGTGGTTTGTCCAACTTTCTGCAATTACTTTGGATGTATTCTGGATAAGCTTTATATTTACTTCCTGGTATTTATTTGTCTCCTCTTCTTCCTCCCTCTTCCCCAACCCACACAGAATGGATTTTGCTTTGTCTTTGCATCTCTAATGCCTGGCACAGTGGCTGGCAGATAAGTAGATACTTAATAAATGTTTGTTGTTTTGAATTGAACTGATTTCCCTCAATGTAAAAGTGAAGTTATGAATGTTGGCCTATTTCTCAAAGCTATTTTGAAGATTCCAAGTAACTGAAGAGTATTTTGTTATCTCTACCATCTGCAGTGGGGAATCATCAGTAAACTCAAGTCAACAAATATTTTTAAACTGAAAAATTTATGAATTATGTTTCTATTTACACATCAATTCCCAAAGCTACGCATTAGTTCTATGTCTTGATCACAGCTCTTAGCACCTCTAAAGTGTTGAGTAAGCTTGTGAAATTCACATATGCTTGTGAGATCCAAACATTAGTTCATTTATTAATGGCCATGAAAATTCTGTAATCAAACCACAAGTTGTTACATCAACAAATTCCCAGTTATAAGCTTATGTTAAAAGTAAACAGAGGATTACTCCTGAATTTGCTATTTATCTTTATCTACTGGCCTTTTGTACTAAGGGAAAGGCCAACAACATTAGATGATTAGGCAAACATGTAGGTGGAAGAATGCCCAGTGCCAGCTATTCATGAGATTTAATAGTAGAAGGGAATTTAAAGGGCTGTCATTTTATAGGGTAGGAAAATAAGCCTAGAGAGGTAAAGGAATTTGCCCAAAGTTACTCAGGTAAAGAGTAGCAGAGGTAGCATTCAAACCCAAGTTGTCTTTCTCTAAATCCTGTATTATTTCTCCTATAGCACACTTTATCCTTAACAATGAAAAAAAAAAAAAAACATTGCCATTGTCTAATGAAAGAATAGAAGAACTGAGTTGAGGAAATAGGGATTCAAAACCAAGTCAGACTGGTACCAGGTGGTCTTCGGAGAGTCAAAATCACAGGAGCTGAGCTAAATGGGAAATCAAAATATAAGACCAGAGCTTTAGACTAGTTAGAATTTGTTGAGATACTGAAGTGGTTTACCATTTCCTCCAGTTCATTTTACAGATGAGGAAAATGAGGCAAACAGGATTAAGTGACCCACCCAGGGTCACACATCTAGTAAATGTCTGAGGCCAAATTGAACTCAGGAAGAGGAGTCTTCCTGACTTCAGTTACTATTGGAGGTCAGAATTAGATCTAGAGGTAAAGTGTAAGGATAGCTGATGTGGAGTCAGATTATTTATCCAGCTCATCCTGTGCTCCCCAAAGCTCCAGTATTTAGGGTAGTTATGCCCTGTGCAATGTGGTAGCTAGGTCCGTATCAAAGTCCACTATGCCCCACCTTGACAAAGTCATATCCATCAGACTATGGGTTCATATGCATGCCCTTTCCTCTTTTTAGTTAAAATAACTGGAAAGTAATCACTTTTAGTTAGCTGCAATTTGAGCATGTAGGATGCTACCCAAATTCCTTCTAGACCATCCTGCCAGACTCTTAGCTGAGGGGTCTTATGCCAAAAGGCAGAGATTGACAGTTTCCCACCCCTACCTGGGTCCCAGCTCATCCTCACTCCGCCAGACAAAGTCCCCGAACTTCTCATAGTGAGAATTGTAGTGATGCTGGACACGGAAAAGCATCGAGGCTGACACTTCCATCAGGGTGTTGTAAGCTGTCTGTTGCTCCTTGCCACTGGTATAGCCATTGTAGAGGTTGTAGATTTTGTCAGCTATCTCTGAAAAGAAGGCAAAACAGGTAGATTTACAAGGGAACTGTGGGAATTGGAGCTAGACAGAAAGGTTTTTTTCAGAGATAACAAACAGTGAACATAACCCCAACAAATTCTAGGTGACTAAAGGGATTTAAATCAATAAACCAAAATTCTGGTAAAGCAAAATATCTAATACATTTTGACTTTGATCAGCTTTGATGTAGAGGTTACATCTGAATATTTAGAAAACTTTGTGTTGGTGGCTAAATATTTTAAGTTCTATCAAATGTTTAGCAACTTGATACATCTACCTAAGAGGCAGTTAGGTGGTGTGGTGGAGAGAACCCCAGAACTGAAGTCAGGAAGACTTGTCTTCCTATGTTCAAATCTGGCCTCAGATACTAGCTGTGTGACCCTGAGCAAATCACTTAACCCTGTTTGCCTCAGTTTCCTCATCTGTAAGATAAACTGGAGAACAAAATGGCAAACTGCTTCAGTATCTATGCCAAGGAAACCCCAAATAGGGTCATGAAGAATTGGACATGACTGAAAAACAACTCTACTTAACGTGAGGGATCTGCCTAAGTAAGATCTGGCTTAGGTATTATTGTTTGTCAAATATCAAAGATATCTCATTTAAGTATCACAACAACTCTGTAAGATAGATAAATAAGGCTGCTATTATTATGCTAATTTTATAGTTGAGGAAACTAGGGCTTATGTAATATTTACCAGGCACCAAATATATGCTTGGTCCTGTGCTAGACATTAGGGATACAAATACAAAGAATGAATTAAGGAAGAGTAGTAAATAAGGAAAGATTTGCCCATAGTATGAGTGTCAGAAGCTAGGACTTCCTGATGGCAGGTCCAGCCATCTAACCACTGCACCAGACTCCCCATCAGTCCTCCTTGCCTCCCATTTTTCATCTTTTTCTTCTCAGTCAATGAAGTGACTCCCTTGGAGAAGGGAAAGATTCAAGTCATAGAGTACATGTCTTCATGGAACTAGGTATTCAGCCCAACACCTACCCTCAGCTTTGTTGTCATCTACCAGAGGGCAAGCTGTCCTCAGCGTAACAGTGCTCAGCTCTGAGTGTCGGCCTCTTGTATCCACAGCATAGAGGGTAAACCTAAAAGAAAACCAGTTATGAGTTAGCTGCTATTTACTTATCACCTACATTCTAGGTGATATGTGAGAAAGAAAAGTTCTGATGCAGATTATTGCAAATCTATATATCTAACTTGGATTATTCTCCTGAGCTGCAGTCTCATCAACCAAATGTGTTGGACATCTCCACCTGAATTTCCTATAGGCATCTCAAACTCATGTCTAGAACAGAAGTCATCTTTCCCTGCACATTCATACCTTCCTCAAGCTTCCTCATTTGTGTGGATGGCAATGCCTTTCTTCTAGTTTGTATCAGTAAGCACCCCAACATAGATAGGGAGGACCTACAACAGGTTGATAGATCTGCATTCATAAAAGGAAAGGTAACTGTTGAGGGGTTAACAATCACTTTAATCAAGCATATGTATCATTCCTTTAACTAACTACATATATCATTCAGTTAGTTCAGGGAGTCAGCACCCTGAATTTCAAAGAAAATACAGAGAAATCAAAAGATCAACAGATATGGTTTCCTCTGCCCAAATTCAACAAACAATTGGACCCCACTGTCTGACCATTGTTACCGGAGAGGGAAGCACAACATCTGGGTTCTCAAAACTGGGGTCTCCTTAGCAGCTTCCCAGAGTCCTCCTCTGGCCAAACAAATACTTCCAGTCAGTAAGCCCCAAAGTAAACAACAGACATGGCTTCCTCTGCCTGACCATAATTCAACAGACAGGTACAGCTGTCCGACCACTGTTACCAGAGAGAGAAGCCCAACATCTGAGTTCTCAAAGCTGGGGTTACCTTAGAGGCTTCCCAGAGTTCTCATCTGGCATTCAAAACTTCTTGCAAAAACTAAGCCCCAAAGTAAAACCTCATGCTCAGAGTATTTATACCTTTTTTTTAAGAGCCAGAGGGCATCTCAACCCTTAAGAACTACAGCCTCATTAACAAAAGCTGTAGGTGTTCCTACAAATCTTCCCTAATCAAACTCCCCTTAAAGGGCAGGTCCACTAATGGGTGGGGAAGATCTTTAATCACATTAACAATACAAATACATATACTTTTTCTAGTTAAAGAAAACTCTTGTTTCTGTGCTTTACTCCTAGTAATGACTCTTGATCAATAAAGGCAAGATTCAATCAGGCACTTGATTAAATCAAAACAAACACAGCAAAAGATCCTATTTTGATTTCCATCACATAGTTGCTCAGGTTTGCCATCTTGGAGTCTTCTTTGACTCTTCTCACTCCCTCAGTCCCATATCAGTGGCTAATACCCACCAAGCTAATAACTACAACATGACTTAAATCTATCTCTTTCTCTCCACTCACACAACTTGTATGCTAATTCAGACCCTCATTACCTCTTGCCTGGACTATTAAAATAGTTTTCTCCTTAGGCTCCTGGTTTCTAGTCTCCAACTCCCCCACCCAGCATCTACAGAGAAACTGATATTGTAAAGCATATATCTGGTCATGGAATCCCCACTTTAAAATTTACAATTTTTTCTTTTGCTTCTAAGATGAAATGCAGACTTCCTAACCAGGGCATTTAAAGTTTTCCACCATTTGGCTTCCCACCTACCTTTCCAGTCTAATTTCAGTTTCCTCCCCTTTCTGCATTCCTGTGCTGCACTGACACTGGCTTGCTAGCTATTCTCTGAATTATGACATTCAGTCTTTGGGCCTTTGTACAAGTGGTCTTTCATGTCTAGGAATCTATCTCCTCTCACCTCCACCTCTTAGAATCCCTAGAGTCTTTCAAAGTACAGATCAGGTGTTGCCTACTACATGAGGTCTTTCCTGATTCTCATTGTTGATGCACTCTTTCCCATTATGATGACTATATCTTCTGCATAGTAATCCCCATTAGAATGCAATCTCTTTCTATTTTTTGTCATGACATTCTGAGAATCCTACATTTAGTACACATTAACCATTTCTTTTTTTCAAATTAAGTTGAATGAAACTGACTCCATAAGTCAATATCATTTTACCTCTGATCTTTGCCTTTTCAAATCAAACTGGAAAAAATTAAAATGAACAAACAAAAAAACAAACCACCACCACAACAAAACTACCATGTTGGAAAGCTTGCAGGGGCCTCCTAATAACTTTCTATGTCTTAACTTTTGATTTTGGCCTTCAAAGTCCTTCACAATGATTGATGAAGAGTTGGACCTAAGGTCAGGAAAACCTGAATTTAAATTCTGCTTCAAATACTCACTAGGTGTGTGGTTCTGGAGGCAAGTCACTCAAACTCTGCTATCATTTTCTCAACTGTAAAGTGGGGATAATAATGACACCTATCTCCTAGCATTTTTGTGAGGATCAAATCAGATAATATTTGTAAAACGTAGCACAGTACCTGGTATATGGTAGACGTTTAATAAATGCTTACTCCATTTTCTTTCCTTCTCAAACTTATTTTACCCACCTCCATCCCTAACATGAATGATATATTCCTAGAATAGATACTAGATTGGTATCATTTTCCCCAGAACATGAAATAAACATTTGTCCTTAAAAACAAAAAGCTAGTTTCCCCATCTACAGCTTCCTCACTAATTCTTTTATCTATGTTCTTGAAAACCTAGCTAAAAAGCCATATTATCCATTGTTTTTGTAGTTCAGTTGTTCAGTCACGTCCAACTCTTTGAGACCCTATGGACCACACTGTCTGTGGGGTTTTCTTGGCAAAGATACTGGAGTGGTTTGCCATTTCCTTCTGCACTGGATTAAGGCCAACCGAAGTTAAATGATTCACCCAAGGTCACACAGCTAACAAATATTTAAGGTTGAATTTGACTTGGGTCTTCCCAACTCCTGGTCTAGTGTTCTATCTACTGAATCACTTAGCTCCCTTCTATCATCCATAGACTCATCAAATATAACTGTTAGAAAGGACCTTAGACATCATGTAATCCAATACCTGCCTGAGGAGGATTCCCCTCTACAACAGTGCTGATGAGATGTGTTTATCTTCCCTATTAAAATAGGAATCTCTTATAAGGAGGGGTTGTTTCATTCTTTGTAGTTGTATCCCTACTGCCTAGTGAAGGACCAAGCATATAGTGGGTGCTTAGTAAATATTCACTATATTGATAAGGGTCAATCCTCTTGAGGACCTTAAGTGATATGGAACTCCTTCTTAAGGCAGCCTATTTTAAGGCAGCCTATTTTACTTTGAGGTAGCTCTAATTTTGAGGAAATTTTATTTTCTTGAATTGAGATAGAATATGCTTGTCAAGTTTCTATCCATCACTCCTCATTCTGACACACAGGACCAAGGAGAACAAGTCCACTATCTCTTCTACATACCAGACCTTGAAATACTTAAAGACACCTTTCCTATTGCCCATAGTTCCCTAAAATCATCTCTTTGCCAGGTTAACTGTTCTCTGATCCATCATCTATTCCTTATTTTGCATGGTCTGTAGTCCCCTCACCAGCCTGCTGCCTTCCTCTGGAAGTCTTACAGCCTTTTCTGACTGCTCAAGTCTTCAGGTGAAATGAGACCATTTAGTGTCTATATAACCAATTTATTACTTAAAAACATAAGACTTAGCATCAGAAAAATACACCTCAGAGGTCATCTAATCCAGCCTCCTCATATTACAGCTCAGAAAACTGGTGTTCAGGCAGATTCATTACCTTGCCCAAGGTATAAAAACCAACCAAACAAATAACTCAGAAGAATAAAGCTTGAAAACCACAGAGTACCAAACTAGTCATCTTCCCATTATATCACACTGCCTGAACAAGCCACATTGCCCCATAAAATGTGCCACAATAACTCTCATGTTATTTTCTATTACCCTAAATTTAATGTTTGTATATATACTATGTCTTGTCTTCACAAGAAGCAGGATTGTATTAGACTTTATGGAATCCTCACATCTCTCAGCACAACATCATAGATGAGGCAAATGCCCAATATCATAAATATTTATTGAATGAATAAAATGGATCTTGACAATAAATGGAAGTAACATTGAGGCTCATTTCAGTTTGATATAAGGTAGAACTTCTTTCAAACAAACAATCAAACAAAAACCACAGACAATGGAATAAACTGCCTTGTAAGATACTGAGATTCCTGTTATTGTAGCTATGCAAGCAGACACTGCAAGAGCATGTGTTGGGGATGTTTTAGAGCACATTAATGCTTTGGATTAGCGTGGCCCTAAATGTTCTCCAAAGTTTTTTTTAACTCTCTGACTTGTGTAACCTTGGAAAAGTTTCTTTTCTTTGGACCTCAACTTGTTCATCTCTAAAGTTACAGAGTAATATTAGCAGATGCCTCTAAATTCTATTAATTTATAATCCTAGTCCCAGGTAGGAGGAGCTACAGGAATTTCTGGGTGGCTAAAGGTGACTATTTTGACAAACACCCAGAACAACAACTTTTAGACTTCCTTATGACTTGTAGAAACATCAACAATTGTACTGTTTGCAGATCAAGCAGATTCATATGCTTTTAATTTCATTTTGGTGCTATGCCCTTAGCTTCAACATAGTATATGCTCCATTTACTGCAGGGCTAATGACTTACCTATAAGCTAAGAGGAATTGATAGAGTTTCTAAAGAAAATACAATTATGGAGGCAGAGTTAAGATGGCTGAATGAAGGCAGGGACTCATCTGAGCTCTCCCCCAAACCTCTCTAAATATCTTTAAATCATGATTCTGAACAAATTCTAGAGCAGTAGAGTCCACAAAAAATGGAGTAAAACAATTTTCCAGCCCAAGCTAACTTAGAGGGTTGGAAGGAAAGGTCTATTAAACTAGGGTGAGAGAGGAGAATACACCTGTGAAGGCTGTCCCAACACAGACTGGGCCCTAGAAAACTAGGAGCTAGCCCCCAGGCAACTGAATCAGTAGCACCAATGGTAGTTTCTAGTCCTCTAAGGGGATCAGATAACAGGTCAGAAAGATTTACAAGGGTCCCTTTGCTGGCAACCAGGGCCGTGATTCCGATGCATTATAAATAATTGGATCTGGGTAGCTGTCTTGGGTCTGAGTCCCACTGTGAGGAGGAGCATTAGTACAGCACAGCTTGTGACCTCAAGGGAGGAGGGACTCTGTTAACAGTTCCATGGTTGAAAAGAGTGCTTGTGGTCAATCACAAACCAGTGCACAATACATGAAAGTAGTAAACACACCTCTCCCTAGATCATACCAACTTGGAAGAGTCAAAAATTTACAGCACTCCAGAATTACCTCTGAGAAAACCTGTACAAAAAACCTGAAGCTGGGGACAATGTCTTTTCCACTTGAAAAGCAGAACCCACTTTAGCATAGAGTTAAAAGTCATGAAATAGGCTGGAAAATGAGCAAACAGAAAAAAAAAATCTGATCATAGAAGTTACTATGGTGACAAGGAAGTTCAAAACACATGCTCAGAAGAAGACAACAAAGTCAAAATTCCTGTATTCAAAACCTCAAAGAAAAATTTTAATTGGTTTCAATCCATGGAAAAGCTTAAAAATTATTTTAAAAAATAAATAAGAGAGGTAGAGGAAAAATTAGGATGAGAAATGAGTGATGCAAGAAAATCATGAAAAGAAGAGTTGACAGATTGGTAAAGGAGGCACAAAATATACTGAAGATAATAACTTCTTAAAAAACAGAATAGGCCAAATGCTAAAAGAGGCACAAAAATCCAAATGAAGAGAAGAATGCTTTGAAAAGCAGAATTGGCCAAAGGGAAAAAAGGAAGTACAAAAGATCACTTAAGAAAATAATTCCTTAAAAGATAGAATTGGGCAAAGGGAAGCTAATGATTTTATGAAACATTAAGAAACAAACAAAATCAGAACAATGAAAAACAATAGAAGATATTGTGAAATATCTCATTGGAAAAACAACTGACTTTGAAAAATCAAACCAGGAGAAATAATTTAAGAATTATTGAACTACTCGAAAGTCATGATTTAAAAAAAAAAAACAAAAACAAAAAAACTTAGACATCATCTTTCAAGAAATTATCATGTAAAACTTCCCTGATATTCTAGAACCAGAGGGGAAAATATAAATTGAAAGAATTCACCAAACCCCTCCTGAAAGAGATCTCAAAATGAAAACTTCCTGGATATTATAGCCAAATTCCAGACCATCCAGATCAAGAAGAAAATACTACAAGCAGCCAAAAGAAACAATTCAAATATCATTGTGCCAGAGTCAGAATAACACCAGATTTAGCAGCTTCTGTATTAAAGGATTGGAAGGCTTGAAATATGATATTCTGAAGAGCAAAAGAGCTAATATTACAATCAAGAATCACCTAGCCAACAAAATTACATATAATCCTACCTGGGCAAAAAAAATGGATATTCGATGAAATAAAGGATTTTAAAGTATTCCTGATGAAAAGATCAGACCTGAATAGAAAATTTGACATTCAAATACAAGATGCAAAAGAAGCAGAAAGACATAAATAGGAAAGAGAAATCATAAGGATTCAGTACATTTAAATTGTTGATATTCCTACATGGGAAAATGATGTTAATAACTCCTAAAAACTTTCTCATTACTAGCACATTTAGGAGTATACAGAAGGCAGAAGTGTGAATTGAATGTGATTGTATGATTAGTTAAAAAATGAAATTAAGGAAGAAGAATGCACTGGGAGGAGAAAGGAGAGGTAGCATGGGATAAATTATCTGACATAAAAGAAACCTGAAAGAGATTTTACAGTGGAAAAGAAAATGGGAGAAGTGGGGATGGGGGGAGCACATGGACCTTACTGTCATTGGAATTGTGTGTTCATCCTTTGTTGCTGAAGAAAGCCATGCCATCAGAGAAATAATGACATGACTTGCACTTGACTTTGTTTTGAGTGAGGGAGGGCTGTGCAGGTCACCAGCCTCACTTCTCCTCCAGAGCCATCTGAATCCAGTGACCAGATATTGATCAAGATGACTGGAGATGACCGAGGATGAGGCAATTGGGATTATGTGAGTTGCCCAAGGTCACACAGTTGGTGAGTGTGTCAAGTGTCTGAGGTGAGATATGAACTTAGGTCCTCCTGACTCCTTAACTGGTGCTCTACCCATTACACCACCTAACTGCTCCCATTGGAATGGATTCCAAAAGGGAATACTATACTGAAGAAAATAATTGCTTAAAAGTTAGTTGGGTATAGAAACTTATGCTTAGGGGAAAAGATCAGAAACAAAAAACTTTTGAGGGAGAAAGAGAGACAGAGACAGAGAGACAGAGAGAGAGAGAAAGAGAGAGAGAGAGAGAGAGAGAGAGAGAGAGAGAGAGAGAGAGAGAGAGAGAGAGAGAGAGAGATAAATATTAATAGGATGAAGGGAAATACATATTTGGTAATCATTACTGTAAAAAATGTAGTAAGTTTCTCTGATAAAGACTCCATTTCTCAAACATATAGAAAACTGAGTCAAATTTATAGAAATAAGAGCCATTCTTCAATAGATAATCAAAGGAAAGGTGGTTCTCATACAAAGTAGTGAAAGTTATCTATAGTGATATAAAAATGCTCTAAATTGCTATTCATGAGAGAAATGCAAATTAAAACAGCTCTGAGATACACCTCACAGTGAAACTGGCTAATATGACACAACAGAAAAATGACAAATGTTGGAGGGATGTGGGAAAATAAAAATACTGATGTACTATTGGTGAAGTTGTATACTGATTCATCTATTCTGGAGAGCAATTTGGAACTCTACCCAAAGGGCTATAAAACCATTCCAAATCATTTGGCCAAGCAATACCACTACTAAGTCTGTATGCAGAAAAGAAAGAAAATAAAAAGGAAAAGGACCTATAATACAAAAATATTTATAGCAGCTCTTTCAGTGGTGGCAAAGAATTGCACATTGATGGGATGTCTATCAGCTGGGGAATGGCTGAACAAGTTATATATGATTGTGATGAAATATTATTGTGCTTTAAGAAATAATGAGCAGGATGCTCTGAGGAAAAACAATCATGGAAAGACTTAAATGAATTTATGTAAAGTGAAATGAGAAGAACCAGGACAACACTGTACACAGCAATAACAATATTTGCATGATGATCTACTATGAATATCCTAGCTATTCTCAGCAATACAATGATCCAAGACAATTTTATAGGACTTATGATGAAAGCTACTGTCCCTCTCCAGAGAAAGAACTGGTAAAGCCTGAATGCAGATCAAAGATACTTTTTCTTTACTTTCTTTATTTTTCTTGATTTTTTTTGCCTGCGTTTCCTTTCATATAACTGTGTGTGTATGTGTGTATATACATATGTGTATATATATATATGTATGCATATATACGTGTATATACATATTTATGTCTGTACAACCTACATCAAATTGCTTGCCCTCTCAATGGGTGGGAGGAAGAGATAGAATTTGGAACTCAAAATTTGGGGAAAAAAGAATTTTAAAACTTTTTTGCATGTAATTGGGGAAAATAAAATACTAAATAAGTGTTAAAAGAAAAAAGAAAACACAATTTTTCCCTTCAAACAGTTGATTCTGTCACCATGCCCTTCCCATATCACAAAGGCACATTAACAGTGGTGCCAATCTTAGTTCTTCCCTCACCAAGGGGTCCAAGGGCAAAAGGAAGTCCATCCAGCCACAATCCCAAGTTGTTGCCATGTTTGTTCCAGGCTGAGCAAAGGGTAGTGGGGATGACCTACTAAATTAATTTTGGATTTTTGGAGAAGAAATGGGGACATAAGAAGGAAGAGGGGATAATAAAGAATAAGGATATTGACAGAGAAGAGTCAATGTCCAAATATAGATGGAAGGAGGAGATAAAGTTTAAAGTAGATGAACTGAGTCAAGATCACATTGGGAGGTCTGAACTCCAGATGGTTTCAACTCTGTTGTTTAAGTCTCCACATGTTCTAGGTTATGTGAAAGGAGGCTTTCATTCTTCTCTCCTTGTTACTACCGACGTTTCTACAACTTCCCCACTGGGTAAAGACGTAAGGACCATTTTAGAGTGCTTTTCTCAGGAGCATGAAGTGACTATGAAAGAACAGGATGTTCATTTTTGGGAAGTCATTGTCTCTAACTTCAGGTCCAGTATAGAACTCAATGAACACTTAAAAAGAGAAGTATTCTCATGGTAAGGAGTGAGACACCCAAGCCTGACAGACTTTTTAAATATTGGAACACAAACTTTGGGCTATATGTAAGGCTGTCTATAAATGTGACGAGATGTTTGTGTTTATATATAACTGCAGTGTAATGCAGTATTGTAATGGGAAGAACAGTGGACTTGAAACCAGAAGGACTGAATTTAAATCCCATTTCTGCCACTTGTCATCTGAATGGCTTCAGTGTCTCCACTATAATTGTATAAAATGGGATTCTTTGTTCCATAAACAGCAACATACTAGAATCTTCAGTTGGGGAACCTATAGCCTCAAGGCCCCATGTGCACTCCTACATCCTTGGGTGCGACCTTTTGATTGAGTCCAAATTTTGCAAAAAAATTCTTTTATTTAAGAGATTTGTTCTGTAAGTTTGGATTCAGCCAAAGGGCTGCATTTGAGGACCTAGCTAGAGAGCCACAGGTGACCTCAAGACCCCAGGTTCCCCACCCCTGTGCTAGATAAACCTGAATTATCCATGTCATCATTATTATGCAACTGAAAGTTACAAATAGTCATAGAATCGTAGATTTAGAGTTGGAAGGTAAGAAAGAGGTTGTCTAGTCTGACCCAGTGGTGTCAAACTCAAGTCAAAATGGGAGGGAGGCAATAAACCTCCAAATGTAACTAAACATAAGGATCCTTGCAGGTTGCACGTTGACTTAAAAAAAAAAAAAAAACAAATATAAGGACGTACATAGCATGTTCATCCTTAGTCCTCTGGTTGGTCATTACACTAATCAGAGTTCCCGATTCTTTCAAATTTAATTGTTTTTACAATATTGGGGTTGTTGTTGAAGAAATTGTTCTCCTAGTTTCAACTATTTCACTCTACATTAGTTCATGCAAATCTTCCCATGTTTCTCTGAAATCATTCCTTTTATTTCTTTAACAGCACAAAAAATACTCCATTATATCTATATCTCATTTAGCCATTTTTCAGTGAAAGGTATTCCTTAGATTCTAATTGTTTGACACTTCCAAAAGAGCTTTAAATATGTTTGTGCGTTCTTAATTAAAGCTGATTTTGCTTAGGAATAATCCTCACACCTCTCTCACCATATTTGTATAGACTTCTACTTGCATTCCCTAATTGAGGTAATTTTCCTTAACTTTTCTTTCCTTCTTCCCTAATGTATTCTTTTTTAAAAGATTAAGATGTAAGAATGACTTGAAAGCTTTCTGTCAAGACTCCCTCAATATGCCCTGATGATGATAGGGTTTGGAGAAGGGACTAGATCGTGTTCCCATACTGGAATAATAGCCCTTTTATCAGTCTTTATTTATATTTACCTTTTTAGGTTTCTCTTAATTCTTGTGTTTGAATTTCAACATTTCTGCTCAGCTTTGGCCTTTTCATTAGGAATACTTCCCCTGTTTTGTTAAAGGTCTCTTCCTACATTATACTCACTTTGGCTGATTAAATTATTCTTGACTGTAAACCTTTATCCTTGTCTTTCTGGAATGTTATATTCCAAGTGGTCTGCTGCTTTATAGTGGAGGCTGTGTGTGTTGTGTTCCTTGGTAATTTAATTCTTTCTTCCTCGCTACTTACAATATTTTGCCTTGATAGGAAAGTTCTGGATTTTGACTATAATTTTCCTCAAACTGAGGTTTCCTTCGGGTGACCGATGGATTCTATTTCCAGTTAATCCACTGATTTAGAGATGTAGGCAGTTTTCTTTCAAAATTTCTACAAATATGATACCTAGTCCCCACCCCCTTCATATTTTGTTGTTACTGCTTTCAAGTAGTCCAATGATTCTTGATTTTTTTCTCTTCAGTCTGTTTTCCAGGTCAGTTGTTTTTATAATAAGATACTTTACCTTTCCTATTTTTTAATTTTTTTTTACTTTATCTTAATTTTCTTTGTTGTCTGATAGAGTCATTATCTTCCATTTAATCCATCCTTATCTAATTTTCAAGGAATCTGTTGCTTGGGCAAAGCTTTATACCTCTTATACCAAGTAATTAATCCTGGTTCCAACGTTTTCTTCCACATTTCTCCTTTCTTTTCCATATTTTCCCACTAATACTCTCATACCATTGATTAAAACATTTTTAACTCTAAAGTGTTCAGTTTTTAAAGCTCTTCAAAATCTCATCCTACTTCATCTTTCCTGTCTCATTTTGCATTCCTCTCCTTTTGCAATTCAGATAAATTTATGTTCTCTTTGTTCTTCACACATGACACTCTTTCAGTAACTCTACACTGGTTGCCCCTCATTTTGGAAGAATCCTTCCTCACCTCTGTCTCATAGAATCCCCCTCTTCCTTCAAGACTAGACTCAAGAATTGCCTTTGATTTGAAACATTCCCTGTTCCTCCTAACTGCTCAGACCTCCCCTCCAAAAATCTCCTTGCTTATTATTATTTTGGATTTGTTCCCTTGATAATTATTTGTATATACGCAAATCTATTCTTGTGGCCATTATGAGAATGTAAGCATACATGTATTAGACTGTTTCATTCTTTTTACTTGTATCCCCAACTCTTAGCACGGTGGCTGGCACTTCGTAAGCTGGTGCTTAATAAATTCATTATTTGAGCCTACATTTCCTTGCCTGGAAGACAAGGATAATAATATGCAGTATGTACATCATAGGGTTACCGTTAAGCTTAAATGAGATAATGTATGCATGAAGGACTTGAACCTTAAAAGCATCATATCAATTACAAGCGTTCATATTTATGTTAATCTGTTAAAGGGGGCTAATGATTTTGGACTTCCAAAGTTCTATTTTGGAAGGGAAGGTTCTACATTGTAGGGAATGTTCTACAGAAATACGAATTCTTATTATCATCTGATTTACAGACAGGACAAGTATTCCCATTTCACAAAGGAGGAAACAGAAGACGAGAAGCTTATTAACTTTTCCCCAAAGCCCATTTCTTGGTCAAAGTTCTTTTTCTTAATCCTTCTGGTCAACTGGGTTTGTAACTTTGATATTAGACTCTCACCCCCTCATGCATTCTTCCTATATATACAATCAATCTCTAAATTTTGTTTTTTCTCTGCACACCATTTCTCAAATCTGTTCCCTTCTCTCTATTCACAGAGCCACAATTGTAGTTCAAGCCCTAGTCACTTTTAAATAACCTTTTAATGGGTTTTCCTGCTTCAAGTATCTCCCCCCTCCAATCCATCTGCCACAGAGGTACCAATGTGATTTTCCTAAAGCGTAGTTCTGACCATTTTACATCCCCTACTCAAACTCCACTAATTTTCTTTGACCCCTAGGATCAAAAATAAATTAATCTGTTCAACTTTTAAACACCTCTCAATCTGTCCTCAATCTCTCCTTCTAGCTTTATTATACACTGCACTCCTTCTCAATCACTACAATTCAGTCAAATTTGTCCTTTGCTGTTTCTTAGACATGATAATCTATGTCTTATCTTTCATCTCCCCCCATCCCACCCTTCTCCATGCTTCTAACGTACTTCCTACTCATCTCTGTTTTTCTAGGATCCTTTACTTCCTTTAAATACTTACATATGCATGTGTTGTCTAGCCTGATAGAATGTAAGTTCCTTGAGAGCAAGGACTATTTTTTTTTTGTCTTTGTTTCCCTTAGAATGGTGACTATTATATAATAAATGCTTAATGAATGAATATCAATTCATAGAGTTGAAATAACTTTCTCAGGGTTACAAAAGTGTCAGAGTTGGGATTTGCACCCTATTTTAATGACTCTAAGTCCAGTTCTCTGCTATGCCACATTATCTTTCATGGGATCAGAGAGCCAGAACTGGAAGAGATTTTAGAAGTCATTGAGTCCAACTATTTCCCCACACACCACATTTTACAGATGAGGAAACTATGACCCATAAAAGTTAGATGACTTGCCCAAAGTCATGTAGTTATACGGTAGAAGATACTACATATCAGAGCTCAGTATCTGACTAAGGTTTTGGCTCCTGTTGTCTGAAGGTGCTTTTATGATTGTTTCTAGGGAAAACTAACTATTGGTGTCCATTACCCTCTGGTGTGTGTGTGTGTGTGTGTGTGTGTGTGTGTGTGTGTATGTGTGTGCAGTGGCAAATTCTTTGTACCAAGAACTGAGTTGCTGAGAGTGCGTGACTGTTCCAAACAAGAGTTCAGTTCTTAAAAAAAAAAAAAAAAAAAGGAAAAGAAAAAAGAAATCAACCCATCCACAGAAGCCACAGGAATGTGTTTCTAGTTTATTGCTTGATATCAACTCCAAGACCCGTTGTAATTAAGAAACAGTAAATTAGCACCAACTTCTCATCTATTCTCTGCACACAGAATAACAAACAATAGGAAGACAGCATTCTTGGCTCAGAACGGAATTTGTAGTTGCTTTTGTCAGTGGACTGATTGGCCATGCCCTGTCTCATGTTTACAGTGCCCTCGCCAAAGAGGCTGAAGGCGCTGTAACCAGAGCCATCCGACATTCTTCTTCGTGGTAAGACCCTGCTGAAGGGGCCTGGTGAGGGGGCCCTTGGGACCGCCTCCCACCCGCCACGTGCTGGTACCACAAGAATTTCAGCTAGGGTTGCCTGTTCCTTTATGACCCTTGAGGGAACAGCCAGAAAGATGGGGAAGAGGAGTTGGGCTGGTTAGAGGGCATTGCTCCCATAGAAGTTTGTCCCATGGGGAAATCGCAAGGGGGCAAATCCTCTTCAGCTCACTCTCTTGGGCAGGCCTGTCACATTCCCTGCTCCTCATGCTGGAAAAATGCCCCCTGTTTATTTTTCCCACAGGACTGAGAGGCCTGGGACCAGGGGATTTTGGCCCCAGGGTTTTCCCACGATGTTGAGAAAAATGCTGAAGTCAACCTAATCATCTTAACCCCATAGTTTTCAATATATGAATATTTACAAAATCATCAGCCAGCAGGTACTAGGGAAGTTCTAAGAGATGTGGAATGGAAGGAAAGTTAATACGAGGAGTTCATCAGACTTGGGTGTGAGATGGAAGCTGTATATTATGGGGGTGGGAAGGGTGAGGAGCTTGAGTACTACAAGGGTGGATGGGAAAACTGGGTTTTAATTCTGCTCTGTTCTTTTACTATTAGTGTGACATCAAGTCAATTACATCACTTCCTTGGAGCTCAATTTCCATATCTGTAAAGTGAGTATTTTAGATTAATGGGAACAGCATAGTATAATTATAGGATTCCTGGATTTGGAGTCAGAAGACCTAGACTCAAATCCTGTATAAGACATGAGGAAAGTCACTAAACTTTTCATGGTTTATGTTCTTTACCTGTAAAATAAAGATACTGGACTTCTAAGACCCCCTTCCTGCTTTAAATCTTATAAATTAATTATCTGTAACCTGGGTACTGAGTAGAAATTTTCTTCAAATACAGATCAGTCAACAAACATTTATTAAGAACCTACTATGTAACAGAGACTGTATTAAGTACTAGGGATACAAAGCAATGCAAAATATAGTCCCTGCTCTCCAGATACTTACAATAGAATTGTGGAAAAAACATGCAAACAATTGTGTACAAACAATATATATATATATATATATATATATATATATATTATAAATCAGAACTATATATTATATATAATATATAGTTCTGATTTATAATATATATGTGTTATATATATTATAAATCAGAAATAATCAATAGAGGGGAGCTACAAGAATTGAAATGGGTTGGGAAAGGCTTCTTGTGGAAGGTGAGGTGTTAATTGTAACATCAGGGAAGTCAGGAGATAGAGATGAGGACAGAAAGCACACCAGAAATGTAGAAGAACTAGTGGAAATGCCCACAGTGGGAAGACATAGTGTCTTGCTTGAGAAAAAAGCAAGGAGAAGAATGTCACTGGATCAAAGATCCATTGTTGGAATGTAAAGTGTTAGAAGACTAGAAAGGAAGCCTGGGGTGGGGGGAAGAGGGTCAGTTAAGAAGAAGCAATGTGAATGCTAAAACAGAGGAGTTTTTATATGATTCTAGAAAGGATAGGGAGCCACTAGAGCAATTCAGTAAGGGTGGGGTATGTGACGTGCTCAGATCTGCACTTTAGGAAAATCACTTTGACAGCTGAATGGAGGAAGGACTGGAGAGGGGAGAGCTATGTGACCAATTAGCAGGCTCTTACAATAATCCAAACATGAGGTGATGAGGGTCTATATCAAGGTGGAGATCAATCCGTCAATCAATAAACATTTATTGACTATGTACCAGGCACTGTAATAGGCACTGAGGATATAAAGAAAGAAGTGAAACAATCCCTGCTCTCAAGAAGGTTATGTTCTATTGAGGAGAAAAACTTCACCTATATAGATATATACAAAATAGATGTAAAATTGTTGTAAAATTGCTAGGGAAGGTACGACCATCTGAAAGTGATTAAAATGGTTTCAAATAGAAAGTGGCATCTGAGTTAAGTCTTGAAGGAAACAAGGGTTTCTCAGAGGTGGAAGTAAAGGGTATGCATTTTAGGAGTGGAGGAATATCAATTCAAAGGCAAAGAGATGAGTAAAGCAATAAACCTATAATAAATAATAGGTTTTTTATCCCAAGTGTAATTAGGACAAGGCATTTGTTTCTCCTAAGTAAAGTTTGAAAATTTTGTGCATACACATTTGAAAGTTGTCTCCTATGAGAATTACTGTTCACCGGAGGCTTTTAGCTTTCATAATAGCACATGTGATGTAGAATGTAACGCGCTCTCTAAAACGAAAATACGTTCAATTATTTCTTAAACATTTTTAATGTCTTCTCATCTTTCTTTTTTCATTAATTGATTTTTAGTTTCCAACATTCACCTTTGAGTTCCAAATTTTCTCCCCATCTCTCCCCTCCACCCACTCCAAGACATTGTGCATTCTTACTGTCCCTCCCCTCAAGCTGCCCTCCCTTCTATCACGCCCCTCCCTTCTCTTATCCTCTTCCCTTTATTTCCTTGTAGGGCAAGATAGATTTCTGTACCATATTGCCAGTATATCTTATTTCCCAGTTTGCATGTAAAAAACAATTTTTAACATTCATTTTTAAAAGTTTAAGTTCCAATTTCTTTCCCTTCCTCTCTCCCCACCTACCTCATTGAGAAGGCATTCAATTTGATACAGGTTATATATGTGTAGTTATGCAAAACAGTTCCATAAGAGTTATGTTGTAAAAGAGTAACTATATTTCCCTCCATCCTATCCTACCCCTCATTTATTCTATTCTCTCTTTTTAACCTGTCTCTCCTCAAAAGTGTTTACTTCTAATTACCCCTTCCTTCCATTTGCCCTCCCTTCTATAACCCCCCCCAACCTCTTTTAATCCCTTCCCCCCTACTTCCCTGTAGTATAAGATAGATTTTCATACTGATTGTGCATGTTATTCACTCCTTAAGCCAACTCTGATGAGAGTAAGGTTCACTCTTTCTCTCTCACCTTCCCCCTCTTCCCCTCCACTGAAAAAGCTTCTCCTTGCCTCTTTTATGTGAGGGATAATTTGCCCCTTCTATTTATCCCTTTCTCCTTCTCCCAATATATTCCCTTCTCATCCCTTATTTTTATATTTTTAGATATCATCCCTTCATATTCAACTCATTCTGTGTTCTCTGTCTATATGTATATAATCCCTTCAACTACCCTAATACTGAGAAGAGTCTCAAGAGTTACAAATATTATCTTTCCATGTAGGAATGTAAACTGCTCAACTTTAGTAAGTCCCTTATGATTTCTCTTTCCTGTTTACCTTTTCATGCTTTCCTTGATTCTTGTGTTTGAAAGTCAAATTTTCTATTCAGCTCTGGTCTTTTCATCAAGAATGCTTGAAAGTCCTCTATTTCAGTGAATGACCATTTTTTTCCCCAGAAGCATTATACTCAGCTTTTCTGGGTAGGTGATTCTTTGTTTTAATCCTAGCTCCTTTGACCTCTAGAATATTATATTCTAAGCCTTGAGATCCCTTAATGTAGAAGCTGCTAGATCTTGTGTTATTCTGATTGTATTTCCACAATACTCAAATTGTTTCTTTCTGGCTTCTTACAATATTTTCTCCTGGTCTAGGAGCTCTGGAATTTGGTTTAATATCCTAGGAGTTCTCCTTTTGGGATCTCTTTCACGAGGTGATTGGTGGATTATTTCGATTTCTATTTCACCCACTGGTTCTACAGTATCAAGGCAGTTTTCCTTGATAATTTCTTGAAAGATGATATCTCAGCTTTTTTTTTTTGATCGTGGCTTTCAGGTAGTCCCATAATTTTAAAATTGTCTCTCCTGGATCTATTTTCCAGGTCAGTTGTTTTTCCAATGAGCTATTTCACGTTGCCATTTTTTTCATTTCTTTAATTTTGTTTTTTAATTTCTTGGTCTTTAATAAAGTCATTAGCTTCCTTCTGCTTCAATCTAATCTTTAAAGAATTTAATTTAATTAATTAATTAAATTTAAGGGACTAAATTAAAAATTTATTCAGTGAGCTTTTGAACCTCTTTTCCATCTGGCCAATTCCGCTTTTTCAGGCATTCTTCTCCTCATTGCTTTTTGGATTTCTTTTGTCATTTGGGTTAGTCTATTTTTTAAGGGTGTTATTTTCTTCAGAATTTTTTGGGTCCCCTTTAGCAAGCAGTTGATTTGGTTTTCTTGATTTTCTTGTATCACTCTCATTTCTCTTCCCAATTTTTTTCTACTTCTTTTATTTTCAAAATTGTTTTTGCACTCTTTCGTGGTCTGAGAGAAATTCATATTTTTCTTGGAAGCTTTGGATGTAGGAACTTTGTCTTTGTTGTTTTTGGTTTGTATATTCTGGCCTTCTTTGTTACCAAAGTAATATTCTATCATCTGATTCTTTTTCTGGTTTTCACTTATTTCCCCAAACATTTGCTTGACTTTTGATGTCTTTCTTAAGATAGTTTCTGCTTCCAGTAGGCCTGGGGGGTATACTGTCATCCACTCAAATCCCCCAACAATCTACTAGCCTAGAACTCCAGAAGCAGTGGCTACTGCTGCCCGTGCTGCTGTTGTGGCTGCTGTAGGCTCCTCCACTCCCTTTTCTACCCTGGGGCTGGAAAACTGGGGTCAAACCTCTTTACTTTCTCATACAGATCCTACAGACTTTTTCCATTGACCTTCCAATTTATCCTCAGTATTTTGGGGTCATAAGGTCTGAAAACAGCCACTGATGCCAGAAATTCAGTCCCCACCAAGGCCTGCTCAGATCCCATCTGTGTTTGCACAGCCCATACTGGACTGCACTTTGCTTCCAGTGTGGCACAATATCCACTTCTTGTCAAATTTCCAATCTGTCTTGGGCTGGGGATTTGCTTCACTCTGTAATTCTGTGGGTTCTACAGCTCCAAAATTTATTTGGAGTCATATTTTATAGGTATTTGGCTGGGTTTGGTGGGAGAGTTCTAGAAGTCCCTGCTTTTACTCAGCCATCTTGGCTACCCATTTTTTATCTTCTATATGACAACTTTGCTTACTCCTAGTCTCAGTTCCATTTCCAAGGTATGACCAGGGGATATTAAAGGGTGGAAATGAGGAGGCTGATCTCAAACCTTTTCTCCGGCACTTCTCTATATTATAAATACCAAGTTAAAGCCAGACTATACATGCATTGCAGTGTGGACTTGATGTAACACTTCATCAGCTGCTGTGTTTTTCAAATCCTTGTCATATACTGGCTCCAAAGTAATGATTGAGGAAGAGGGAGAAGATGGAGAAGGAGGAGAAAAAGGAATACATAAAAGAAAGAAAATAAATGGAGGGGGGAAAAGATGGATGGAAGAAGAGAAAGTTAGAAAGATGGATAGGATCAGAAGTAAGGACACAGACAAAAGGAGAGGCAACACAGTAGAATTAAAATTTGTATTTAATAACCACAAAAACAATTCCATTTCTGGCTCCACTAACAACTTACAATGTGATTTCAGCATGACATTTAATGTCTTTGATCTCAGTTTCTTCATCTGTAAAGTGATGATGGCATTAGATTGGCAAAGGCAATGACTTTTAAGTACACAAATGGGTCCTTGGTCTCACAAGTCTGAATTCTCTCTGTTGAGGCTGATTCCATGCTTGCTCATCTCAATGTTTCTCTCATGGGGGCCCATTTAACATGACAGAAGTCTTCCTCACTTTCTCCCAACTTTCAAGGTTATCAGTGGATTATTCTGACCATCCATCCATTATTCCTCACTCGTGTCACATGATCAACAATCTTTTCTTCGTAGCCTTGATGATATATCTTCTTCCTCTTCTCTGGAGCTCATTGTTGGTTGATTACAGGCTAAAACCTGCTCATATTAACATGTACTTTTCACTGCTGTCTGAAACATTTTACAGTTCCCTGGTGTTCTATATATTCTTTCTATATAGAGTATCAGTTAAATGTTATATTGAAGAGATAGGCCTTTGCTGTCATAGAAAGCTTGAAACCAGCAAAATGGCTTTCGTTTCCCTGTAAGCAATCTAATCAACTTTATTCTTATTCAATTCTGAACCCAACTAATCATCAATCTCTCCTTTCTATTCCATAAATAAATAAACACACATACATGTATGTGTGTATGTATATAACAAAAATACATTTTCATGTATTTATACATATATACACACATACATATATATTAAATATGTATATGTACATATACATGCCTATATATAGGTAATTTAAAATAACTAAGGATTCCAGTTTGAAAGCTGAAGTTAGGCCCCTAAAAGGGAATCTCATGGAGGACAATGAGAAAATTTCTTTTTGTCTCACATTCATGGTTACTCATGTTGGTCACTGGAAAATAAGTGAATTTTCTAGAGTTTGTAATACTAAACAATATTTAGTTGAATCTGTGTCTTATATTGTAAGCAAGGAAGAGATTACTATAGTTGGGGCTAGAAAGATGGAAAAAAATCCTTATAAAGGACAGGGGAGCAACAACAAAAGAGAGATGAGCATGGTTGAGGGAAAGAATGTACTGAAGACAAGTTTTACCTACTTTTAAATTTTGCTTTCTGGTAAGAGAGCTTGCATTTGGGATTTGGGTCTAGGGCTAGGGAGAATTACTGTAATGGTACTGATGGTCTCAGAAACTTAGAATCATAGAATATTAGAGTTGGAAGGAAACTTGAGGATTATTTATCCCAATCCTCTCATTTTAGAGATGTGGTTAACCGAGGACCATAGAAGGGATGGATATTGCTCAAAGTCAAATTGCATGTTAATTGGAGAAGAGAGATCATTGGTATTTTTTGGAGGATCAAGGATATAGTCATGGTGAAGAAGTTATTTGAGCTATATTTATAAGGATAGGTAAGTTTACAACAGGTAGAGGTTGGGGTGTAGAAAGAGAAGGACATTCTAATAGATCAAGTATTTCTTTAGGACCTGTCATGTGAAAGTCATTGTGCTATGTACCAGAGATATAAACACAAATAATTAAATAATCCCTAGACTCAAGGAACTTAATGTTTTAAAAAATATTAATTTTTCATTTTAACATGGCCCAAGCACCCCCTGTATCCCTCTGCCTCCACCTTCCCATGAGCAATCCCTTATAGCAAAGGATTAAACAGCTACAACCACAAAGGATTCAGAAGGGGGGGGAAGTCAAACTAATCAATACATTGCAAAAAAAATCCTGATATTATATATAATGATTCACAACCATAGATCCCAATCTCTGCCAAAGAGTGTGTAAGAGAATATGTATTAATCTCTCATACCATACGTGTACGTATGGTATGCGTGTAGGGGAGGGGGAAGTCTTCTTCCTCCCATCTTTTAAGCATTAATATTCTTCCAGTGCAAAAAGAAATTAGTAGTTTAAAAAAACTTATTACTTAGAGTGACTTATTAAAATGATTGTTCAAATCATGGAATAACACCATCTCAGAAGAATCAAAATCACTTATACTAAAAAGTGCAACTGAAAGATACAGGATGAGCAGAAGCAAATGACCAGGTGGTGAGTGTGCTGGACTTTGATTCAGAAACTCAAATAATCCTCAGATAATGCACATATGTAGAACACTGGGCAAGTCGTTTAACCTAATGGGAGGGTGTCTTCTAACAGCTCTTTTTTTGGGGTTAAGTTTATAATATCACAATATTCAGTTTTGATTCTTTGCTGGTGTTTCCATTTACATTGTTGTCATTTTATATTGCTTTCCTGACTGATTACTTCACTTTTCATCTTTCCATTTTCCCTTGTAATTTCTATCACAATAATATACCATTCTGTTCATGTACAACCATTTGTTTACCATCTACTTTGTTTCCAGTTTTATATACCCATGAAAAGTGCTCTATAAATATTAGAGTATGTATGGAACTTCCTTGGGCTATTTTACTACTTTGAATCTAGTATTGCAACAGTTGGGCTGCCCATCTAATTTCTCTCAGTCTCTTGCTATCTGACTTTTTCACCACTTTTTTAAAAATCACATTTGTCCTTTAAGATGTATTTTCTGCTATTTCTTTGGTAAAGTCATTGGTTGTGTAATATTAGTTACAATCACAGCTAATATTAAACAGAGTTATGAGGATTATGAAACACTTGATATATACATGTCACACCTCTTGTGGATAGGTGTTACTATTGTCTCCATTTTATAGATGAAGAAAATGAAGATTAGGTTAAACGACTTGCCCAGTGTTCTACATATGTGCAGTATCTGAGGATTATTTGAGTTTCTGAATCAAAGTCCAGCACACTCACCACCTGGTCATTTGCTTCTGCTCATCCTGTATCTTTCAGTTGCACTTTTTAGTATAAGTGATTTTGATTCTTCTGAGATGGTGTTATTCCATGATTTGAACAATCATTTTAATAAGTCACTCTAAGTAATAAGTTTTTTTAAACTACTAATTTCTTTTTGCACTGGAAGAATATTAATGCTTAAAAGATGGGATTTTGCAGGAGGGAGATGTTTGGTATCATTAACAGCACTGTTTAACATCCCAAATGTGATCCAGTTCTATCCCTTCCTCCCATTCCAACCTAAACTCAGTTTACATTTATAACTCCTGGCCAAGATAAATGTACCGATACCTTAACTTTATGTGTTGCCCATTCAACCAAGCCATAATATAGGCAAAACACATTTTTTATCCTCTCATATTTTTTCTTACGTGGATTTCTAGGTTAATATTGTTTGGCTAATGAAACATCTTCTTGAGAAGGTACTGTAATGTTCTAGAACTTGATGTAAGGAGAACTATGTTATTTACAAACAAGTGCCACTATGGAATATATCTATAGAAAATTCCTCCTCTGGACTTTGAATAAGGCATCCTTTGCATCATTTATGGATGCATTTGGTTCCTATACATCTTATTGTCTTATGCTTTGCTTGATGTTGGTATCAGAGAGTTGTTGAATAAAGTTTTCTCTGCTATATCCATAATACAGGTCTGAGTGATTTTCAACTGTGCATGGAAGATATCTTGCTTAATAATGAGCTCAAAGCTTACACTTTGATCTATTATTTCTTTTTGCAATTATCAAACAAATGGAACATATATTTTCTATATATGTCAATCCAATATGTGATTATGAAGAGGTGGTTCACTATAGAAAACCTGCTGGTAAAAACTATGTAGTCCTCTTTTCACGTTTTCATCAAGGATACACTCAATTCATGTATGGACCATTCTCATAAAGATAAGAAACTTTCTTATTAGACTACAGTTGTCATTGTCTTCTCAAGCCCCCCCTTTTGAAAAATAATATATAGTAATGTTTTATTTTGTAGCCTTTTCTTTGAGATATCTTCACAATTGTGCCCAGGTGTCTATAAACTTTTGTTGTCCTTATCGTAGATTTCTTTACATGTGGTCAAATCTTGCAGACTTCATTTTTAAGCACCACTTCTACATATTCACATAGCACATCAGGTATTGAAATGGCAGTTTGACCATTATGGTAAGAATAGACCGCCATGAAAATTCTGGCAGATCTATGGCATTTGACATCTCTTTGTTATCCTTCCAGTTTCATCTACAAATGATGTATTAATCTAAATCTCTGAATATATCTTATGCCAGACTTTCAGTAGACTTGTTTTCCATTCCATTGCTTTTTTTTTGTTATTTTGGGGAAGTGATATTGCTTATAATCATCTGTCATTTTCCTTGGTATGTTTTACAAATTAGCTTGTACTCCAAACCAGTATTGTCTTTGGCTATCATTTATCTCCTTTTGGCAAGATGATTGAATGTTTGCTGGCTATGGTGGTTTCTGAATTCTTTAGTTGTCTTCATTGTGGCGATTGATCAGATAGATAGCTGATTGGAAAATGAATCCTTTGTCAGCCAGTTGTTTCCTGAATGTAAAGATAAAATCATTTTTGCAGTATTTTTCAATGCTTGCCACATTCAGTTTTTCCAGTCTCTTCTTGAAGCAATAATTTATGACATTCAGTTAAGCAACTGAATGGTCTAAAAGCCTTTGTACTCCTAAATTCCTTAACTTTGAATATTTTATGACATGGTTCTCCTTCCTTGTGCATAGATGTAAAGGTAATCAGGTGGCAAAGTAGAGTTGGACTTGGAGTCAGGAAGACCCAAGTTCAAATCTGGCCTGCAGCACTTCCCTGTGTCCTGTGACCCTGGGGAAATTACTTCTATTTGTAGTTTTCTCATCCATAAAAATGGGGATAATAATAGCACCCATCTCCTAGTATTATTGGAAAGATAAAATATTTTTATTTTTGCTGTTTATTCTTCATTCTTGAGGAAGACCAGTGTCATTACATTATATTTGTAAAGTGCTTCACAAATCTTAGAAGATGGGCTTTTGCAAGAGGGAGATGTTATATTATTGTGGTTTTGTTATTATTGGTGATGAAGTATCAAAGTATAAGTTTTCTTAATTTGGGGAATCAAATTCTCCATAGACCTTAAATACTTTTTCATTTCTTTGAGAAAGAATGAACACACACATTGATTTATAAGCTGCAATTATCTTCATATTGGTCTCTTTGCTTATGATTATCAAAATACTGTGGTAAGATTATCAAGTATCCCATGAACTGAGGTTTCTTATCACTTTTGGGTATATAATGGAGTTAACTTTGCCAAAAACTATATCCATCTTTTTAAGGAGCATCTGTGAGTCATTCTTCTATTTAGCTTATAACTTCCTTTTATTTTCTGGTTTCATTTAGGCTAAGAATGTCAACATAGATGAAAACAAATTCTTTCATTAGTGGATCAACTCATTGGTCGCTAGACAAAGATTTCATATTTAAAATACCAACATTTAAATCAGTGTTTGTGGATAGCCTAAAATCTGTGTGATGTTTAGAATTCCATTGCTGCCATTTCTGCAAATAGAAGTGGATGAACAAATTGCTTGTTTTCTTGCCTTATGGGTAGCCACAACCAAAAAGCTTATTGCCCATGGTCAACCTTGTGGTGAAATCCTCTCCAAATTAAGCTCCCCTGATCTGTAGACAAAGGATACAGTCTATTCCTGGCACCATGTTTAACATCTTTTCTACTTAGTAGAACCACAACGATCTTGTGCTTTGATATCATAAATGTAAGACAACCTCCATACAAAAAAAAATCAGAGTAGAACTTTGGTGGAGGACTCCATTTCCACTCATCCTTTATAGCAGCAGTGTCAAACCCAGATAAAAACTAGGGCCACTAAACTATACAGAAGGATACTTGAGGATCAGATATTGACATGGTTTAAAAGTGTAATATTATCTATGTTTTATTTTATTAAATTTTTCTCTGTTGCATTTTAATCTGGTTTAGGCTACTTTTGGGAGGATGGTGGGCTGAGTAAAGTCTAGTCATATGCTGTAACATCTTTTGATGCATGACTCAAATGCAACCACATGAAGCATTCTCTGATCATGCCAATTATTAATGACCTCCTGTCATCAAACAGAAACTTTTTAAAGCAACTCTTTGAAATAAAAAAAATCAGTCAACCAATCAGTAAGCATTTATTAAACATTTGCATTATGCTAGCCACTGTCCCAGGTATTGGGTGATACAAACAAAAAAGAATGAAACATTCTCTATTCTGAAGGATTTTACATTCTAATGAAGGAGGAGAAAAGTTACATACACAGAATAAATACAAATAAATATAAAGTAATTAAATATAAGATACTTTTGGAGACAGAACACTTGAAGGAAGAGAGGTAGAGGTAAGGTGATGAGAAGGAAGTGTGTCCCAGGCAAGGGGGGATGGCCGGTGTAAAGACAGAAATGAGAGGTGTCACGTATGTAATACTGTGTGTTATAACTATTTCTATTTATGTCTTATTGCCCACTAGGCTGTGAGCTCCATGGGGAGGGGAGGGAAGGAAGGGCTTATGTCATAATATATTTTATATCTCATTCAGGACTAGTACAATGCTTTGCACTTAATAGATATTTGTTGAATGAATGAAGGGTAGGCTTAGTCATGTAATGAAGTCTTGATCTCTTAACTTCAGTTTCTTCATCTTTAAAATAAAAGGATCTCATGGTATCTAAAGTCTTATATACAGGATGTCCCCAGATTCGTAGTGCTGTTTTAAAGTATTAAAGCTTTAACAATATTAAAGATGAAGAAATTGAGTCTGAGAAAGCAAATATTAATAGTAAACTATTCTCTCTGAGAGGGAGAAGGAGAGAGGGATAATTATGGTGATAAAAGCAACAGAAAATGTCAATAACATCTTATTAGGAAATTAATAGTAAATTATTAAAATGTACTATTTAATATTTAAGGTATTAAACTGTTTATTGTTTAAAACTGCATTAAGACTTTTGTTGAGATGCTACATAGTAAATTAGCTTAATAAATGTTCGTTGATTTATTATTTGATAACTGTTTCAAAGAGTTACCTAGACCTAAGAACCTCTTAGATCTCTTCCAGCTGCATATCTAGATCTCATGGTCCCCTGACATTGCCATGTTATGAAAGTTATATTTTATTTGATAGACAATTGGGGGTTTTTGAGAGGAAGAAAGGGAGGCTGATCCTAATGCAGTTATTACCTCTTGCCTTTATCATCTTCATTCAAAAAAGATGATATTTGGATAATGCTTTACAAATGCCAGAGAGGTGTATATACATCATCCCATGTGATAGTGTACAACCCTATGGAATAGGTAGCTTAGGTATTATTACTGCCATTTTGTAAGTGAAAGAACTAAGGTACAGAAGAGGTGAAAGAGAATTCCCTTTTTAAGCTCTGCTTTCTTACTGATAATTTTTGCTTTCTCAACATTCATTCCTGAATATATCCCTCTCCTACTCTACTCAATGAACCATCCTTCCTTGTAACAAAGAATAAAAAAGAAGGAAAAATGAAAGCAATTTAACAAAAGTAACCAACATGAGATCCAAGCTTGACAGTACATTTCAAATCGATGGTCCCCCTCCTTTGCAGAGAAGGGAGTCAATGAGTTAACAAAGCTCAGATAAGCCAAGTGAGTTGCTGGATGTCACAAAGCAATCAGTCAACAACATTTAAGCACCAAAATTAATCTACAGGTGCTATCCTAGGCACAGGCTTTCAAGGAACACACATTCTAATTGCGGAGACAACATACAAGTAACTATATAAATATGTATGTGTAGACTTCATCATGGTGTTTGACTAATTCACCACTCAGAAGAGGCCTTCATTCTCAGGAATTATCGTTTGTGAGTGTCCCAAAGGAAAAAGAAAGACAAGGAAAATTAGTTTCCTATCCTCTAAAATTTTCCCAGTCCCATGGAGCTCTCTGAACAGAGTTTTATGACCTGAGGTTACCTGAAGTCACTCCCTCACCTGCAGGTGAACAATCTCAATAGATTTGGTGTTCGCAAATGGATTTGGCACCACTTCTGCCCTCTTCCCCTTTAGCCTTCCACCTATCCACACTCACAGCACTGAGTAACTGAAGAAAATCATGCTTCTCACCTCAGGAAAACCAACCCCCTACTACAATTCAGAAGTAAATGGGGGCTCTCCAAGTATAAGGATTAAGAACCTGGGGTCGACTGGAAGTCACAGGCTCACTCTTTGGTAAGAAACAAATTATCTTGGGTGAAAAACCTACTGTGATTCTCTCAAAGCCTAAAGCCATCCATCTGGTATATGGATAAAATTTTCTCTATCTCCTTTTTCACATGATTTGACAGAATTTCTGTATCATAGGTAATCCTATGATCTTTAGAGGTCATATGCCCCCTGGAGGTTCTGACAAATATCCTGTTTTTTATTCTAAAGATAAGATTCCCTGAAGGAAGGGGCCGTCTTTTGCCTCTTTTCATATCTCCAGTGCTTAGCATAGTGTCTGACACGTTGTAGATGTTTAATGAATGTGTTATCGATTGATTAATCCCAAAGTCACCAGACAACACTCAGAAGTTCACTCTCCTCAGTCTTTGAAATTTATCTGGTCAGATTCTCCCATCCCTTCACTTAAACTGGAAAAGAACAAACTCAGAGACAAAAGGACTGAAGTCTGATTACAAAGAGAGCAGCCAAAGAAAATGCTGGTGGTTAACTAAGGTACATGGTTAGCAGAGTGGAACCAGCTACAGAATGTCTGCACATACTTGAAAACTCTCTTAAGGGCACCTTCAATACATGTCATCAAGACTCTACCAAAAGCAGACTCCTCAGCCTCTTCCATGGTCAAATTTACATCATGCAAGGATGCTGATGCACTATGGGCATTCACTACTCCCCCTTTACACACAAGATACATACAGTGTAAAGGAAATATAATTTAGAGGGAAAAGACTTGGGGAATAAGGACCAGGAAAAGCCTTCTGAAAATGGCAGAATTTGATCTGAGTCTTAAAAGAAGCCAAATGTTATAAGATAAAATAAAACAATTACTGTAACAGCGATAAATGTTGAGTACTATACTTCGGTTCAAAAACACCAGTTGCACAATTTCAGGATGGGGGAGACTGGCTAGACAATAGTTCATATGCAACAGCTGTGAGGATTTACAGTAACTGGACTGCATGCTTAATATGAGTCAACAGTGTGACATGGTGACCCAAAAAGCTAACCATTTGAGGCTGCAGTGTCCAGAATAAGGGAGCTGAGAGTCCTGCTGTCCTCTGCCTTTGTCACATCCCTTCTGAAGGTTTTTTTTTTCCATTTCTGCCTGCCACTTTTCGAAAGGTCATTGACAAACTTGACTATGTCTATATGAGGACAACCTGGATAGGGAGTAGACTTTCACAGGGGAGTGAATTGAAGGAACTGTGGATGTTTAGCTTGAAATAGAGAACTCAGAGTTACATGACAGCCATTTTCAAGTATTTGAAGGGCTATCAAATAGATGGGGAACTGTCCTTGCCATTTTTGGCCCCAGGAGTCAGAATAGAAGGAAACAAATATTTATTAAGTGGCTACTATTTGCCAGACAATAAGCTAACCATTTTAGAAATATTATTTCATTTGAGTCTCACAACAACTCTGCAAAGGTTTTATTATCCCAACTTTATAACTGAGGAAACTGAGGCAGACAAGGGTTCAGTGACTTATCAGGGTCACATAGCTAGCAAGTGTCTGAGGTAAGGTTTGGACTCTGGTCTTCCTGAATCCAGTCTCAGCACTGTATTCACTGTACCACCTAGTAGAACTTGGATCAGTGAGTAGAAGATGTCCAGAGGCAGATTTCCACTTGATAGCAGTGAACTAGAAGTAGTATGGTATAAATGGTTGGAGAGCTGGACTCAATATCCAGAAGATATGGGTTCAAGTGCCCTTTAAAAACATATAGATGTATGATTATAGGAAAATCACTTAACTTCTCAGTGCCCAGTATCCACTCCTTAAGACTGTACATTGTAGAAATGGTGCTATTTTGCACTGGTAGGGAGAATTCCTCCCTTCACTAAAGAGAAATAGATAATAATAGTTCTAAGTATGATTTGTGCTGTTTCAGAAGGTTGTGGGCTCCAGAGAATCACAGTCTGAGAGTGGTAAGGGACTTCAGAAGCCACTTGTATAGCCCTAATATAGAGGTGTCCAGCTTCTTCCAAAGACCTCCAGTGAAGGGCATCCTCTGACCTCTAAACCCCATTCTCCTTTTAGATGACTTACATCATTGGGAAGTTCATCCTTACATTAAAACTAAAGGTGTCTCTTTGTAATTTTCACTCATTATTACTAATTCTATCCTTTGAGGCCAAGCAGAACAAGGTGTAACTCTCCCCTACATGACAGTCCTTAAAACCTTCGAGGGCATTTTTCACATTCTTTCTGAGTACTTTCTCCCAGCTAAATATCCCCAGTTCTTTCAGGTGATCTTCATGTGGTATATTCTCCAGTCATCTCATCGTCTTGGGCACTTTTTCTGGACTTGCTCCCACTAGACATTATCGTTCCTAAAAGCTATACCCCCAGCTGAAAACAATATTCCATATGTGTCTGACTGAGGTAGAGTATAATAGAATTATCTCCTTCATTCTAGTCACCATCCCTTTCTTAATACAGTCTGGATAGTAAGAGTCTTATTCTTCTTTTATTGCCATATTACTCTGTTCATTCACAATTTGTTGTCAGTACACTAACTCCCCCCTTTTTTTCCTTTCATAAGAACTCTTATCTAGCCACATATTTCCCGATTCTATATTTGTGAAGATGATTTTTTTTGGACCCAGATGTAGAACTTCATATTTTTCCCTATTAAATTTCATCTCATTTGATTTTGTCTTATTGTTATAGTGAGTTGAGATATTTTTAGATCTAATCACTGCTGTCCAAAACTAGCTATCCATCCAACATTCATTACTGCTGCAAATTTAACAAGTAAGGCATCATTGCCTACATCTAAGTCAGTGGCATGAATGTTGAACAGAAAGAGACCAAGGACAGATGGCTGTGGCTCACCACTACTGACCTGTTTCCAAGTTATCATCATTGCATTGTTTTTTTTTTATTTCTTTCACTCAACCATCTAGTTCTAAATCTACCTAGCTATACTATCATCTAGCCAAAATTTCTCTGTCTTATCCATAAGCATATCTTGAGGTATTTTGTTAAGTAATTTGCTCAAAGTATACGAAATCTACACTGCTCCTTTGATTTACCAGTGTAGTTAGCTACCCTATTAAAGAAGGGAATGCCATATATCTAGAATACTATTCTTGATGCCTCCATGCTGGCTTTTGGCACTCACTGCTTCCTTTGCTATGGTAAACCCTATAAATGATCTCCTTAATGCATTCTAGGATTTTCTCAGTCACTAAAGTCATATTCATTAGCCTAGAGATGGCAGACTCTGCCATTTGTGCATTCTTGAAAACAGGGTTATCTCTTCTTCAATCCTATTGCTCCTTTCCCATTCTTTAAGATGGTTCAGAATAATGAGATAATACTTTAAAAGTGTTTTGCAAATGTACCTCCTTCTCTCCATTCACATAGTCACCACTGTGGTTCAGGAACTCTTGCCTAGTATAGTTTGACAACCTCCTCTTTGGTTTCCATACCTCAAGTCTCTCCTCATTTCACATTAATGGTAGCTATTACTATTAATAATATCACTAAACAATTTAGCAATGACAACTGTTCTTCAGTACTTGAGGATGCAGATCTTTATCATTGGAGGCCTCATTTCCTCCTTCATTTCTGATGCATGCTATGTACCAATCAAATACATCAGCTAAATAACTTACTGTCAGGAATGGTGTAGAATGTTACCTGTTCAGGTACAGCTTGTTATTTGTCAAGGAAGTCGTAGAAAGGTTTTCTATTAAGGCACAGGTTATATTAGATAAGCTTGGAGGTCACTTCCAATTCTCAGCTGTTGTGATTTTATGACATTTTGCCTAGGAAGGATCTCTCGCAGGCTCCCAGAACTCCACCAAGTTGTGAGGAATCTCCCTTTGGCAGGGAAATGGACAGAAGATGCTTGCTAGGGCCAAAGGACTTAGAACGCCTCCAGCCACATTCCCTCTGGGGTTAGATGTCAAGTTCACAGTCATCAGTCAAAGGTTATAGCCAATGTACTTATTGCTACAGCTGTAACCATAGAACCACTCAGGAGCCACATCTGAAATTTGTTATGCGACCGGGCAGTGTCTGGAATGACTGTGCAGGGGGAACAAAGTGATTGCCTCCAAACTGGGGTAGGAGGCCAGGAAGTGCAGAAATGAGGTGAAAGAGAAACTGTTGCTTGGAATAAGGAAAGGGAAAGAGGAGACCATGTTGCTCTAGGAGCTCCCCATTTATGTCTGTGAAAGGAAACAACACAGGTTGCCTGAAAGGTGGGATGGTAGTAGAAAGAGAACCATTGACTTTGGATCAGAGGATAAGGATCAATGTTCTGCCTGTCTTTTATGACTGGTAAGACCTTGAGCAAGTTACTCAGTCTCTTTGGGCCTCAGTTTCCTCATCTGTACAATGTGGGGGGTTAAACTAGATGGCCTCTACCATCCCTTTGTGCTCTGTTTCTATGACTATATGAATCTCTTGTCTTTTGTGACTTGTGGTGCTCAAAACACTGAATGTTTCCCTAACATTACTTTTCTAGGGGTAGAAATAGAAAGCAAACTTAGCTAGTACAATTCAGATATTCAGAGCTAGACTAAATATTACCCTTGTTATCATTATCAATTTTTCTTCAGTTCTGATGCTTCATGTGTACCCACCATTAGCTACAAGCCGGAACTGACAGAAGAACCTAGGAAAGGATGACACATGAGGAAGATATCAAGATAAAACAGCATGAACATCACCAACCTGTTGGCATATATCTTCTTTAATAAGTCTAAATGATCTGTTCACATCAAGTCTAAATAATAAGCAATACAAATTATGACAGACCAACTTATGAAAGCCAGTCTTGGCATCTACCAACCATTCAAGTAAAAACATCCTTTCTACTATATAGAAGCATGAGTTTGCTATTTCCATAAAACAATAATTCAATCAATAAGCATTTATTAAGCACCTACTATGTGCAATACACTACATTTAATGTTAAATACAGAGAGACAAAGATGCAATAGTCTTTGCCCTCAACAAGCTTATATTCTATACAGAGAGTCAATATGTACATATTTAGTTACATAGACTACACACACACACACACACACACACACACACACACACACATACAGGGTGATCTGGGTTAGGAAGATACTAGTACTTGGGAAGAAACAAATGGAGGGAAGCAGTCACTGAAACATCCATTGGTAATCCATGTCTATCTCTCTGACACATGGAGCCTAACCGCACCTTATATCATGTGTAACTCCCCCACCCCCATACCAAAGGTAACTGAACATCAGAGGTGAGAAAACTTATTTCTTGTGAAAGAGACATCTGAAAAAATGTGTATATATCATCATCCTTAATTAGCCATGCAACTAAATGCTTCCTTTAACTTTTAAGGAACTCAGTTTCATCACCTATAAAATGGGGGTGATACTAACTTCTCTGTATTTCCCAGTGTTTTGAGGCTATGAAGTAACATATGATATAAATTGTTCGAAATCATGTTATTTCTCTCTCCATAATAGCTCCCAAATGTACCTCCTTTTCTCCATTCACAGAGTCACCACTGTGGTTCAGGAACTCTTGCCTAGTATAGTTCAACAACCTCTTCTTTGGTTTCCATACCGCAAGTCGCTCCCCATTTCATTTATTCCTCATGCAATCACCAAAGTGATTTTCTTTGCACTCAGATCTGACCATGGTGCCTCCCTTTTCAATAAATTCAAGTGGCTCCCTATTACTTTGAAAACTAAATATAAACTCTTTTGTTTGTCATTTAAAGAATTTCTCAATCTGGCCCCTTCTTGTTGTGATCTGGCCATATTGGCTTACTTGTGCTTTTTCATATCTCCATCCCTTTGCCCTGGATAGTTTCTCCTTATGCCTAAAATATTTGCTCTTTTCACTTCTACCATTTGGAACCTCTGGCTTCCTCACCAATCAGTTCAAGTAACACCTTCTCTGGGAAGTCCTTTTTTGTCTTTCCTCTATCTTGTGTCTGTTTTGTATGTGTCTTCTGGGTGCCTATAGTATTTGTGTACATTCTATCTCCTCAGTGCAACATAAGCTCCTTAGGGGCAGAGACAATTTCACTTTTATGTTTGAATCATCAGAATTTAGCAGTTTCTATGGAGAGTAAGAACTTAACACATATTTATTGATTATCCTTGATTTCCTGCCCATCTGCTTGTAGCAAATTGCAAAATTAAACAGTTTTACTCTCATTAATTTGTTCAAAAAATCAGTAACTATTTGTGTCTATCAAATTATATCAGCTGGCTGACTTATTTGACTATATGATCAAACTTTTACCGTGTACTCAGAATCTGTACTTGGATGAGTGATGTTTTTTTCAGGGTAGATTGGAAAGGGAGAGGAAATGGGAGCTGAAGCTCTCTAATGAATATCATTGTATTTCTAATCTCTGAGGACCTCCACTCTAGAGTTTTCTCTTCTGCTTAGATAATAGAAACAGTATGTATAATGAAAAGAATATTGGACAAGGAGTTGGGAGACTTGGTTTTCTAGTCTTGGCTTCATCACAATTCAGCCAAGCAACTTAGAGCAAACAGTTTCTCCTCTCTGTGCCTCAGTTTTTCAATCTGTGAAATGCGAGTGTTGGATCAGATGGTCCATTAGATCACTGCCACTTGTCTGAAGCCCATGACCAAAGAAAGCTCTTTGAAGTATGGTCTCTCTGCCACTATCAATATCCAGGGTAAGAGAGAAACCCATTGAGTAGCAGGGGTAGGGGAGAACTGATCTTTTCCCTGTTCCTGGCCCCCTTGAAGGAACAGGCAAAAGAATGAAAATACAAAGTTAATAGCCAGAGAGAAGGGTTCTGACAGGGGGCAAGAGAAGGGACAGAACAAAACAACAGCCCAGAGTCAACCCCAAATCCCAGAAAGCACGTCAGAATGTGTTTGATGTCTCCAGGCAAATGCATGCTCTGTTCTAGGCTTTGGGTGATTTACGCATTCCTTGGAGGCAAAAGAATCTTCACTGATTTGAAGGGAAACAGATGTTTTTAGGCTGGAAGCTGCTGCCTTGTAGGCACTGATTTACCCATCAAGATTTTGGCAGCCTTTCTTCCCCCCACTCCCATCCCCTACATTTGGTGTGGGCCTCTCTATCCTGGCATGAATCTATTTTGCTTAAGTCCCAATGTTCAGCCTTAGCTGGGGCAATCAGGGGAACTTGGGGAACCTGTTGCTCATGCCAGCCATTTTAGAGTCAAAGAATATTGGAGCTAGGAGAGACTTGGAAGTACAGACTGTAGGAGTTAGAAGGAACTACAGAATATTAGAGCACAGCAAATATAGAATATCAGAGGGAGTTTAAAGACCATTTTGTGCATCCTTTATGAGGAGACTGGAGTAAGCAGCTTCTTGTATATGGACACCAAAGGGTCTGTGTGCCCCAAATATCTCTTTACTGGGTTTTTAAAGGAACCTAATATTCACAAATCACACAAAACTTTAGTTTCAAGCACTGAAGAGCCCTCTGAAAAGACAAATGTATTAATATCAGTATCATACATTAAAGTATTAGTGAGAAGAGAGTTTCTGGAAAGACAAACAGGACTGGAGATTTGTGTTCTGATTCCAGATCTTCTGATACCTAGCTATCTAACTTGGTCAAGTTCTTTACATCTCTTTGGTTTTCAGTTTCCCTACTTATATAAAATGGAGAGGTGGGCCAATGGACTAGAAAATATCTAGGATCCCTCCCGGCTCTGACATTTTATAAATCTATGAATTTGGTTTTAGGCGAAATGGTGGACATAGGAATCTTGAGGTGATGAGGTCAGGAGGAAGGTAAATGTAGGTCAAATCCAATTTTTTAAAAAAGCATTTATTAAGAACCTAGATGATGAAGGAAAGACTGAAAGTAAAATGTGCTCCTTGGGAAAGGTGGAGAACCAAAGAGGACCGGGCCAGGTCAGTTAAAAGGTAGCTATAGTGCACTGAAAGCCAATGTACCCCAAAATAGAAAATTTTTTTAAAAGAGAGAAAGAATTTGCCCAGAGGGAAGGTAGAGAGCACCTTAGAACAGTATTTACTCATTTTTCAATTTTACAGAGTAAAATTTGCCTTCCTGAGTTCACAAAACTCACTTTATAGTACTTTAAGATCATAAACCCTTTCTAATAAGGCTCCTATTAAATGACCATCTACCTGTGCCACATCTCTGTCCTCCTACCTGGTCTCTCAACAGGGTTCCCTTTTCCCTGTTCCCTTCCATTGCCCCATTCTTGACCCTGGGATAGGAGTTTCTTTATATATTTTGTAGTATGCGGACAGAACACCAGACCTGGAGTCAGAAAGATTCATTTCCCTGACTTCAAATCTGGCCACAGACATGGACTAACTATGTGACCCTGAACAAGTCCCTTAACTCAGTTTGCCTCAGTTTCCTCATCTGTAAAATGAGCTGGAGAAGGAAATGACAAACCACTCTTGCACCTCCAAGAAAATACCAAATCAGTGTATATATTTTGTACCAGTTTTGTACACTAAGAGCTTGAAGTTTATCATATCTAGTCCATGATCAATCCTCCATTACAAAGGAGGAAACTGAGGCCCAGAGAGCACAAGTTGTACAAGTACTTAAGAAGGCAAGCTTGGATTTGGATCCAGGTCCATTCACTCCCAATCTAACATTCTGTATACTAAATCATCTTTATCTCATCTCCATTCTAGAGACCTCTCTGTTAATCACCTCTGAAATCATTTCTTTCCCTGCTCATCTATTAACAAAAATCTCCATAAAACAACCATGAAATGCAAACTTTCCTAAGTCTCTTTTCACCCCTACTAATTCTACTATAATGTCATCAGGCCTTTCTACCTACTCTACTTGGCTGACTGCTCCTTGGTTTTGGAAAACTACCTTTCCCATGTGATCAGATATACACCCATAACACAACACTGATCAGTCAGTAAAAATAGGACATAGTTTTAAAATACTAATAGGAAGAAGAAAACAGACTCCTGGATCAGGAAAATGTTTAAGGACTTAGAATTCAGGAGAATGTACAAATAGATGGAGGGAGTGAATCCATTCTGCTTTAGGAACAGAGATCTAAACCTGGAGAGGATCTTATGTGCTATCTAAACCAAACCCCTCATTTTAAAAATGAGGAAAGTGAAGCCCAAAAGGATGGAGAAATTTACTCAAGATCACATAGATTAGGTAACAGAGTCAGGATTTGAACCAAATGAAGCTCTCCCCATTATACGATATGTGCACACACCCTTCTCTCCTGATAATAAAAGTTTCCATTTTTGATTGCATTTTAAGGCTTACAAAGCAATTCCCTCACAACCACCCTGTAAGTTAATCTGTCAATATTAAGGGCTAACTACAAGTCAGGCATTGTGCTAACCACTAAGGATACAAAGAAAGGCAGAAGATAGTCTCTAGTCTCATGGAGTTCAGAGTTTCACGGGGGAGATAACACATGAACAACTCCATACAAATATATGTTCAAGAGAAATTGGAGATAAGAAAGGAAGGTATTAGAATTAAGGAAGAAAGTGCAAAGATTATGGTACCCATTTTACAATGAAAAAAGGAGATTCATAGAGCACTTGTCTAAGGATTCAAATAACTGAGATTTTAATACACTTCTTCCATGTGGGAACAGTTAAGACTTGTGGAATTAGAGCTGGTGGCATATAGACTATCTTTTAGTCATGAGATGATGGGGACCTTTTATCAGTCTGTAAGTCCAATCAAGGCAACAAGCTTTAAGCACTTATTATGTGTCAGGTACTGGGCTAAGCATTTCAAATCTGATAAGTTGCCTAGAACAGCTAATGGAACAGCAATCCTGAAAAATGGATGATCTAGCCCTAGTGGCTACCTCAGTTAAGTTGGAAGCTTAGTTTCCCAACAGGAAGAACTTCCTTCCATTATAGCTTTCTTAGAGGAGAAGATGATTTACCACCAGGATGATACTAAAGCTGAAAGTAGTAGAACAGGCCCAAGACAAGTCCTGTCTGACCAGGGAATCTAGATGTGTATGAAAAGAACATCTTAACCATACTTTCTTTTCCCACATCATCCTGCTATCCATTCAGGTCATCTTGTTATTTGCCTACTACCAATGCTTTCTTCAGCTTTGGACCAGAACTGCTCACACTATGTCCAGAATTCATGCTTTGGTCTCTTGAGAAATTAATTTACTCACCTTTGGAAGTCTCACACTGAGACCTGGACATCTCGATTCATAACTGAGCCCAAATGTACCCATCCCATTATATCTAGTTGCCTTCAGCTCCCAACCTGACCCTGTTCCATCTCCATCTCCCAAGCATTCAGTCATCCTGATGCCTGCTTTTCTGTGTATTCTTAATCTCCCCTTTCCTCTACCCACCCTTTCCAAAACCCCTCCTCCTAGACCTTTCCACCCCTTTTTCTCAGCACAAGAATAAAATGATACTACTTTTGCTTCTGGAAGGGGCATCTCACTAGACTCTTGAATGGATTCACTTATCATTCTTGCAACTCCCTAGTACACAACTATATATGCCTTGTCTCCTAGTAAAATGTAAGTTCCTTAAGGGAAGGCACTATCTCACCATTTGCATTTGTATCCTCAATAGTTGCATCTTTTTTTTTTCTTTCATTCATCCATTAATTCATCACCTACTGATCTTAAGCTTAGCGCTACCTCTTCTGCATTCCCTGCCTCACTCAATCAGTCTTCTTTCTCACCCTGCATGGTTCTGTTGTCAGAAGGTGAGAGTTTCACAGGCTGTCTAGCTAATGGCCAGATTGGGTGTCAAAAGACCTGGGTTCCAGGCCTGGTTCTGTCATTTACTTGGGATCTGACCCTGCATAAGCTGTTTCTCCTTTCTAAGTCTCAGTTTTCTTTTCTATAAATAAGGGAGTTGGGCTACATGGTTTCTAAGATCCATTTCAGCTCTACATTCTATGAATTTGTGAGTCAAAGCTCAATGCTTTCTTTGTGGCTATTGGGGAACACTTTGCAAAGGCCCAGGGATAGCAGAAAGAGGCCAGGGCCCACATTTAACATTCTGGCCTGGAATCTGGGGTTCTATTACATTGAGCAACGGGAACTTAGGTGAGTTGCTTTACCTCACTGGGCCTTAGTAACTTTACTGGTAAAATAAGGAGGTTTGAGTTTTGTTTTTTGTTTCGTTTTTTGTTAAGATCTCTTAAGACTCTAACATCCTGTAATTCTGAATTGGGAAGCAGAAAACTTCAGGCTAACCCATGCCGATTCTCCTATTTGTCTTTGCCCCCAGAGAAGTCTGCATCTGCTCTATCCCTTCAATTTCCTGAGATATTCCCCTCCTCTACCTGCCCCTCCACCCCACTTCATTATCTCAGATCTCAAGCTGTCTATTATGAGCTTTTTGCCAACATAAATATTTAATTCCTGTGCCCGGCACAGAAAGAGGCTCGTGGCGGCAGCTACACCAACCCAGGTTTCCACTTTCAAAACAACTCCCTGTCCAGGGCACTGTAGGAGGCCCAGACTAGGGACAGAAATAAGGAATGCTGAGACTGTCTGGGATTGGGAATTCCACTTATCCAGTTTATGTATAGGCCCTTCCAGCTTCCTCCTGAAGTTAACAGTTTATAGAGCAGGAGAGGGGGGGGAAAGGAGGGAAAATATTGGGATTCATCTCGTGAGGTGGGAAGCTCCAAATAGTCTTCCCAGAAAAGTACCCCAGATAATCCCAGTATGAATCATGGAAGCAGCTAAGTGCCTTGCATATAGCAGGTGCTAAATAAATGTTTAAGTTGAATTACCTGACATATACATGGTTGAAATGGCATCAGAAGGTATCTGAAATTTATACCATTTGACTTAAGACTAACCACTTCATTTATCACAGAATGATAGACTCTTACCTTGGAAATCCCATTCCTAATCAGGAATTCTCACTGAAACAACGGTAACAAGGGATCATCTGCTCTAGCAAAGGACCTCCAGTGATGGGGAGCTCACTATCTTCAAAGACAAATCATTTTCTTTCTGGTCATCTCTGCTTATAAGGAAGTTTTTCTTATATTGAATAGAAACCTGTCTTTTTGCAACCTCTGCTCCTTGACCCTAGGTCTGCCCTCTGGGGCCAAGCAGAAGAATCCTAATCCCTCTCACACTTGACAGCCCTTCAAGTACAGGAAGACAGCTATCATGTTCCCCTAAGTCTTCTCTAGGCAAAATACTTCTAGCTCCTTTGAACTATTCTCACATGGCAAGGTTTAGAAGTTGTTTTTTATTTTCTTCCTCTTTTTTCTCCACCATCTTGGTCTCCCTCCTCTGAGTCCTATAGCATGTTAATATCCTTTCTCAAACATGGTGCCCAGACCTGAACACAACACTTCAGATAGGGTCTGAGGTGAGGTTATCATCGCTCTCCTTATGAACACATCTACTGATGGAGCTTAAGATCAAATGAAACTTTTTGGTTGCTATGACACATTGGTGGTTCGTACTATGCCTACAGTGTCTTGAAATCCCCTAATTTTTTTTAACCCGCAGAAACTTAACATGTCACATTTACCTCAAGTAAGTCTGTATCTAAGGCATTATTTCTGGAAGTTTTTTTTTTAATGCAAATATGTACAGGTGGCTATCATTCTTATATTCAGTATTGTAGCTATGACTTAGTCTTATGTATTATGAAATGAGCCATTTATAAAGTGTTTAGCACAGTGTTTGGTACTTAATAGGAGCTTAATAAATATTTGTTCTCTCCCCTCTCCTCCTTCCATCCTACCCCCACCTTCCCTAGCTTGATTCTTTAAAACATGAAGTGGAGGCTGAAATGGCATAAAGTAACAGTAATTCAGGGCCTATGTCTATACTTTGCCTGGCATAGTAACAATTAATTATTCCCATCATAACCTCTTTCCCACCCCATCCTTATCCCACTAGTTCCTCATGATTCCTGGGGAAAAGTCAACATAAATAGAAGAAAGGCTTCCTTCTTAAACTCAGGAAATTGGGTGTCAATATCACCATGGCTAAGTCACCATAAGGATGTAATAATAGGATGTAAGGAAATTGAGGGCAGGGGCCAGTTTTCTTTTGTCTTTGTACTCTTTTGTCGTGCATCTAGCATGACACAATAGGTGCTAAAAAAAATACTCATGGAAATGAAACAAAACCATAATATTATGCTTTGATAGTACCTTATCATCTCCAATTGGAGGCAGCTAAGTGGCACAGTGGAGAGAATGTGAACTAAATTCAAGTCCTACCTTAAATGCTTACTAGCTGTATTACCCCCACAAGCTAACTAACTTTGCTTTGTCCCCATTTTATAGATGATGAAACTGGGGCAGAACACTCCTCTCACCGGATTGTTGGGAAAATCAAGTAAGATGACATGTAAGACACTTAGCGAATCTTAAAATGCAATGTAAATGCCAGCTATTATTACCATTAATTCTGCTAAGCATTTAGTAGGTGACTTATCCAATAATAAGGTAATAAAGGTAATAAGAGGTAAAGCTATAATTCAACCCCATGTCTTTTGACTCTGAATCAAGTACTCTTTCTATCATCCTGGCCCTGAACCTCTATACAATAAACTAGGGAATGAGAGTCCTAGTGACTTTCCAGCAGCTGTGCTCTCTTGGACTGGACTCTGATGCCTCCAAGAAATCTTATCACCAAGAAATTCATTATCCTGCAAAACTTCATCATAATTAGTACTGATACTTCATCAGTACCATCTACATTACCCTGTCCCATCCTGATGGGAAGCTGGAGGGTGGAGCAGAGAACTCTCCACAAAGCTATTTGAAGAACGTTCCTGGGCCAGCCATTTCTTCATTCTCTCACAAGGTTGCACTCTTTGGACCAGACTCTATCACATACTCCTCACCTTCCTCCTCCCACTTTTGGAGTCTCAATTGTAAAATGGGGATAATAAAGCCTGACCTCACAGGGCAGCTATGTGGCTTAAATGAGACAATATCCATAAAGGGCTTTGCAAACTTGAACGTGTAACAAGCACGTCAGTTATTCTTTTCATCATCATCATCATCATCACAGACATCATCATTATTTGGAAAATGCTTTGGAGCAGATGAGAACACAAATTGCTGCTTCAACATAGGACTAATGATCCTGTGATCCCTCTAACCTCATAGTACTGCCATGCTTATTGGTATTTCTTCCCAGAAACATCCCCAAGAACCACAAGACTGTTCTCCTGGCAGAGAAACTAAAACACATGTGGAACTTGAAAGAGATCAAAGCAAAAGCAGCTATCAGCTCAGCGGCTGCAGTGATTTCATGTCTATTTGCTGGCCATCGTAAGGAAGTGGAGATTTTTCATCAGTTGGCACCAAATCAGAAGGCAGTGCTATTAGATACCTCGCCTATCACCAGATTTGTCAGCCAAGAAGAGATGACTTGAATGTGCTTAGCTAATAAGTCTTGCACTGGAAAGAGGTGATAAGATTGATTAGAAATAGAACTGGGGCCAAAACCGGAGGAATCTGGGTTTTAAAAGTCTCACTATCAGATCTATGGCCTGGGGCAAAAACACCCACCTTTCTGAACCCTTAACAAATGAGGTTAGGGATACTCACAATACTTGAATTATGCTGTTGTTACTTCAGTATTTCAAGGACAAGAAAATCTTCATGTATAAGAACTCTTTCCAATTAATGCTTATTGGTGACCCTTGTGTACTTTAGAGCTGGGGTTCTTAACCTAGAATCTATGAACATAAAAATTTTTGATAACTTTCAACAAGTCATTTTTTTAATAATCCAGATAATTTTAGTTTATATACTTATAAACATTATTCTGATAAGTCCAAAGATTTCAGCAGACTGTCAAAGGGGTCTGTGAAATAACAAATTAATAACCTCTGCCTTGGTGTTAGGTCTATGACAAAAAGAAAAGGTCAAGGATACCTATACTGACAATGAGGTGAGGTCATGGATAGAGGGCTAGATCTGAAGTCAGGAAGTCCTGAATTTAAATTCAGCCTCAGATACTTAGTAGATGTGTGACCCTGAGTAAGTCACTTAACCTCTCTCTGCCTCAGCTTCCTCATCCATAAAATGGACATAATAATAGCACCTAACTCACAGGATTATTGTGAGGGTTAAAATGAGATATTTGTGAAGTGTTTTTGCAAGCTTTAATGTGCTCTATAAAGTGATGATGATACACACACACATATGTGGAATTGATAATCCACACTAAGGATAGGGCTAGACCATGAGTTGTATGACAGGAAAGTCCATGTTCTGGTATGTACTGATGATCTACCCAGAGTGACTGATATCTCAGACTCTTGATAAAGTGTTGGATAACTTGATGGAGGTTACCACATGGGCAAGTTTACATTGCCATGAGATAATATGTGCATCCTTATGAATTGGTGGCAAAAAAGAGGGTCCATTCAATTCCAGGTTCAAAACCAAGGGATTTCTGTAGTGTCAAAGGAAAACACATACCTTTATCTTGAGCTTCCTATGGTATTCTATATCACAAATTCAGCCAGTGACAATGATAATGATTGACTTATGATTTGGACGTTATAGACAAGTCAAAACCAGCATTGTAGTAGAAACTAGGTACAACAAACATGTTTATTCTGCCCCATCTTAAGAATTGTGTGATCTATAAGAGTACTCTTAATCTAGACAGAACAGTCAAAAAAGATGGTAAAAGATAGCTACATTTCCCTCAAACAGCCAGTATCCAAATGTATATCTCTCCTATAAAATGGGGAGGGGAGATTTAATTTTTTGCCCCTAGTTTGGTGGTAGATATTAGGTACCCATAGGGTGAGGCTACTGACTTCAGTGTTGGTTTTCTTAGTATTTCCTTATCAATATGGACAAGGAAAGAATCAGATACTATTCCCAGACAGATGAACTTGCCATTTACTTGAATGGCTCTATGGAGTGAGAGTATATTGAGTGTAGTTATGTCAAACATCAGGTCCTTAACTATGTGTAGAATGCTGTCCTTATCCATAAAGTTTCCACCAAAGTGGAGGGCAACCAATGGTATCTTACCTTTATGGCTCAACATCAGTCTGTTGGCCCTAGAAGAGGAGGAGAGGATGTCATGGCGGGTATTTAGACAATTTTCTAAACAATGGATAGTCTAGCTTTGTTGAGCTTGTCCTTTGTTCTCGAAGAACAAATTTATTTTGATTTGAGTGAGGAAGGGCTGTGCAAGGTCTCTAGTCTTACTTTCTCCTCCAGAGTCATCTGGGTCCAGTGACCAGATATTCATCAGGATGCTCCCTCCATCTCTCTGTCCCTTTGTTACTCCCTCCTTCCCTTCTTCTTCCAAAAATTCACAGAGTCACATTAGACTGTTTACTGTTGAATGATGCCAGGAGATTTGGCTCTGGAGACAAGATCTGTCTTCAATGTAGGGCACTAAAAGGAACAATCATGCATGCCCTCTGCCACTGAAACCCCTCAATTGAGCAGGGTTATTGAGTGACAGTGTGGTGCCATTTAAAATAGATTAGTGAAGATGATTACAGAGAAATAAGGTGTGGGTAAATTTGACTGCTCCAGGATTAGAAGAGGTACTTAGACTGGATTTAGCAATCCTTGCCCACAAGGACCATCATGCCGCTATATGGCATGATGTTACCATATCTTTTGAAAAATATATATGTATATATATATACATATACACACACATGCATGTACATGTATATATGTATGATGTGTATATATGTGTATATACAAATAAAGTGAGCATAAGCATATCACTGAAGTGAGAAAGTTTACAGAATGATCAGACTACAGACAAGTTTTTTTTTTTTTATCATTTTTAGGCATAAATGATTTTACCTTCATTGAATTTGAGAAGTAAGTCCTAGTTACCCCAATAGAACAATTCTGTAAGTTATTCTATTTTGCTCATTGTGAAAGATTTTGTTTAGATATATGCATATACATACCTATATATAAATAAGTGTCTATGTGTGTGAACTAGCACCATTCCTTCCAGGTTCCAGAGCATATCAGTTTTCTTAATATCATTCTTATTATAGCCATTCCTTCAGTTACATGCAGTGGAAAAGTAAGTCACTTGAATTCAATGATCTTGCCCTGTCCAGAGCAGGTCACCCTGAAGTTCAGAGGGGAAAGAAGGTAGGATTTGTAATCAGAGTATCTGATCTCTACATCTCTGGATCCTTAACTTCCCATCTGTAAAATGATAGAGTTGGATTAGATACCTTCTATTGTTTCTGCTAGATGTAAATCTATAACCCTATGGTCCCACATACTCTAGCAGGCTAGAAAGTAGGTAATGACCTCCTTTTGTTTAGTAGGGATGTAGAAAGAATTGGGATGTTTAATAATTCTACACACTTCAGATTCTTTCATTAAGATGACAGAAAATAAACAGCCACAATAGCAAACCACTTATGGTTAATTTGTGCATTTGGGCTCCCCTCCTTTCTAAATATTACATTCTATTTATATAAAAGGATTATTTAGAGAGTTTTGTCAAGCCCAGAGATGGGAAAGGAAAAACCACATGAAAAATAATCCTTAGAGCAATGTTTGGAGGACAATTATGTGCTCACAGTGACTTTTTATGGAGCTATGACTTAGGCAAACAATTCTTTTGTTCTCAGTTTCCTCTTCTGTAAAACTGGGGTGTTGACCTAGATATTTAAACTATGATATTCTAAATTCTAAGACAGAAATTCTTATGATTTTGTTTTTTTGGTGGTACGGACCCTTTTGGTAACCTGATGAAACCTATGGACTCTTTCCCCAGAATAGTAATTTTAAATGCCTCAAATTATGGTGAAATAAAGTTTTAATAATATTAATAAAGAAAAAAGCAAGTTCACAGGCTCCATGATAAGAACCCTTGTCTAAAGTCTCTTCCAATCACAAATTTCTATGTTGTATATGTTATGGTCCTTCCCATGTCTAACATTTTATGCTCTATGATCCTTTCTAGCTCTAACAACCTATGTTCTAAGGCTTCTTCTAGAGTCTACACAGCAAGACAAGGATTCTGGAAGGTGACTCAAATCCCACTTTTGACACTTAGCTGTGTGACCATGGACACAAGTCATTTAAACCTTAATTAGCCTTAATTTCTTTACTGGTAGAAGGAAGATAATGACTCCTGTAGTGGTTTATCTCATACTAGAATTGTGAGGCTGAGGTAAGATGTTTGTACAGTACTCTGTAAATTTTAAATCACTGCATAAATATCACTCATCATTATTATTATCTTTGGTGTTTTATGTTTGAAGGTCCAAACCACCTTTAATATCCTATGATTTTATAACGCATATAATTTATTTGCATTATAATTATTATTTATTATTATATTATACTATTTTATATAATATTATATTATATAATATATTATTATATATTATTATTATATTATTATAATTTATAATGCATATATATAATCATATATAATTTATATATGTGAATGCATACCAGTCAGTGTGTGTTATGTGTATAAAGGAGCAGACAATTTCAGGATTCAGTTGTCAAAGGATTCATCCAACTCCAGTAGCTCCTAGGCTCCCAGGCAGGTCTCATCAGAAGTCCTTTTTCATTGAGTTAGAGATTGGGGTAAGACACCTTAGTAGAAAAGCTGAGGAAATTCCTTTAGTGATTCAAGAGGTTAGACTGTTTCCTTTGAGTGAATCCATAGCTAACACCCAGATTCAAGGTTCTGATGAAAGAATGATATAAAAGATTTAGACTCAGTTATGGAGGAAATTAACCAGAATCTTTACGGTGATTTTTTTGGTCAAAATTTGGGCAGACTAACAAGTTCTAGGGTTTCTAGAAGAAAGGAGATTCTTCCTCAATGTCTGTAACTTGTGGATAGGATCACTGATTGCTTCTGTATAGGAATAGGAAGTGAGCCACTTTAATTTATGGAAGAAATGAAATGCCCTTTGAAGTGAGGATTCTTGGTCATTGAGACTCTGAGCATTACGCTTAATTCACCCGTATCCAACCCAGTAATATTAGGTCCCATAAAGAAAACTGATGGCTTTCATTTAGTTAAAGCTAAAGTCAAATTTAGACCTCATCAGGCTGGGATGATGGAATAAATCCCAGGGTCTTAGAAATTAAATTGATCCCAAGAGGTCATGCCATCTAATATGTACTGAAAAGAGGGATCTCTTCCAAATAGTCATCAAGACTGCTTAAATATTTCATATGAAGAGAGGAACACTACTCCTAATTGCAGCTCATTCCACTTTTAGAACATTTCTCTTTGTTTAGGGAGTTTTCCTTCACATCCAAATGAAAACTGCCTTTCTGCCATATCAACTCACTGTTCCGACTTCTCCCCTCTGGGATCAACCAGAAGAAGCTAATTCAAATTCTGCATGATTGTGCTCTTAGCACTTGAAGGTTACTATCATGTCCCCACTCAAGTCTTCTGATCTTCAGACTGATCATCTCTGGTTTCTTCACTTGATTGTTTGGTGGTCTGGCATCCAGTTCCCTCCAAATCCTAGTCTCCCTCTTTTGAAGGACTCTGTTTTGTTGATGTCTTTCCTGAAATGTGGACTCACATTGAGTCAAATCCTGTGGTGCCAATATCCTTCTTATTCTGGACATTTTATGGCCAAATTAGGTTTTGACAGGTCTTGAATGATGGGCTAAATCTTACAAGATGAAATGTAATACATTTATTGGTTTTTCCAAAGAAATGACCTGGAGTTTCAAGATAATGCATGCTTAATATAAATTTCATTATCAGAAAGTTGGTCTTGGCCACAGCAATTCATGAATTTAATTTAATATGTGATGAGGTTCCAATAAAATCATGGATTCTGGTTATTTAAGGTCACACCCAAGACATTATAAGCTTCATGAGGGTAAGGACCTTGTCTTATTTAAACATTGTATCTCTCCCAGAACCTACCTAGCACAGTACTCTGAAAAAGTATACTCTTAATAAATACCTGCTGAAATGAACTGAATTGAAATTAAGTCAATTGTGTGACATGGTAGGCAACAAATGTAATACAATCTTAGACTTCATTAACAGAAGCAAAGAAATCAGAATAAGGAGGAAATAATCTCGCTCTACTCTGCCCTGATCACAACTGAGGGATTGCATCCAATTCTGGGTATTGCATTTTAGAAAGGACACTTACAAAATGGAGAAAAGAGACCTGGATGGGAAAAGGGATCAAAACCTTCACATAAGATGATTAGATGAAGAAAAAGAAGAGATGACTTGGAACAGGTGGGTGGATATCAACTAATCAGTAAAGAGTAGGAGCCTCCTTTATGCCAGGCAGTCTAACAAGTGGTGAGGATACAGAGACAAAAAAGGAAACAAATCCTGCCCTGAAGGAGCTTACATTTTATCAGGAGGTAAAGTGTGTATGTATGTATACACACATATGTGTGTATATATATATATATATACACACACACTCATGTGTATACACATATGCATGTGTACATTATGTATATGCATATCCACATATCTATATATGTATGCATATATGTATATATATAAATACATATACATACACAAAATGAATACAAAGTAGAGGACTAGCAGCTAAGATTGGGTGTTAAGAAAGGCTTAATTTAGAAAGTGGCACTTGGATAGAGTTTTGAAGAAATTCTAAGAGTCAAATGGAAGATGAGAGATGGAGTCCTCTATGTGAAGAGTTTCAAGAAGGCCAAAATGGCTGAACTTAAGAATGGGGGAAGGAGAAGGATAGAGGTAGAGATAGGTATCAGAGTTTAAAAGGTAGATTGGGGTCAGATTGTAAAAGGCTTTAAAAGCTAAACGGAGATAAATTTTATTTGATCCTAGAAGTAATAGGGAGCCTCTAGAGTTTACTGAGAAGAGGAGTAAAATGATCAGATCTATACTTTTGGAAAATCACTTTGGCAGCTATGTGGTAGATGTATTGAAGACATGAGAGACTTGAAAGGAATCCAGTTAGGAGTTACTGTTATAGTCTAGGTGAGAGGTAATGAGGACCCAACCTAAAGTGATAGCCTGGTGAATAAAGAGAAGAACAATACTGTCGGTACAAGTATTTTTTAAAATGACAGTGCTTTAAATTAGGAGACCATTTTACATACACTGGAGCCTCACAGCACTGTGATATGCTGAGTGAACATGAGTTGGAAAGATTTCAAAGTCTGAATCCTAACTCATTTAAGTAACTGATCTCAGTGGCACTCAGTTTGCTGATCTATAATGATGGGATTTGATCTCTCAGATGCCTGTCTGTGATCATACCCCCAATACTGCAAGAAAAGGTCCCTGCCAGTATCATATCTCTTTTTTACAAACTGAGACCTGGAGTCTTCAAAGGGCTTGTCTATAGGCCTTCAGCCTTCTCTCATATTACATATGTGGTAAGCTTCAGAGACAGAATTTGATCCCATCTTCTTGATTCTCAT
>JAJHZJ010000039.1:2520335-2543692 GCA_023548195.1 Bettongia penicillata ogilbyi | reverse complement strand
TAATAGGGAGCCTCTAGAGTTTACTGAGAAGAGGAGTAAAATGATCAGATCTATACTTTTGGAAAATCACTTTGGCAGCTATGTGGTAGATGTATTGAAGACATGAGAGACTTGAAAGGAATCCAGTTAGGAGTTACTGTTATAGTCTAGGTGAGAGGTAATGAGGACCCAACCTAAAGTGATAGCCTGGTGAATAAAGAGAAGAACAATACTGTCGGTACAAGTATTTTTTAAAAATGACAGTGCTTTAAATTAGGAGACCATTTTACATACACTGGAGCCTCACAGCACTGTGATATGCTGAGTGAACATGGAGTTGGAAAGATTTCAAAGTCTGAATCCTAACTCATTTAAGTAACTGATCTTCAGTGGCACTCAGTTTGCTGATCTATAATGATGGGATTTGATCTCTCAGATGCCTGTCTGTGATCATACCCCCAATACTGCAAGAAAAGGTCCTGCCAGTATCATAATCTCTTTTTTACAAACTGAGACCTGGAGTCTTCAAAGGGCTTGTCTATAGGCCTTCAGCCTTCTCTCATATTACATATGTGGTAAGCTTCAGAGACAGAATTTGATCCCATCTTCTTGATTCTCATTTACAGTACTCCATCCATTACCTTAAGCTGTTATGCAAAAGAAAGTAGATTCGTCTTGGTCAACCTTGGGAGGTGAAAGTAGGCATAATGGATGGAAATATTAGAATGTAAAAGAGGCATCTTCCTAGTACCTTGAGTCCACTAGAAGGGGAATGAGGGGTCTCAGGAAGTAATAGGTTTCCCATAATTTTAGTCTTTAGGCAGCGGCTACATAGCTGTATGTCAGAGATGTTATATTGCAAAGGTCATTTCTGTAAAGTTCTGGATCACATTGGTTGACCTTTCTGGTGTCTTCCCTCCATGAGATTCTGTGATTTTCTTTCTTTAATAATTAACTACCTTTTCTAGTTGTGTTCTATGGCATACAGCCTGCTTCTTTACTTCTCCTCCCCCTTTAGTCTTACTCCCTCCTGTGACTGGTCCACAAACCACAGGGCTTGGGGCAAATTCTCTGATATTTTTTCATGCTTCAGGGATAGTTTGGGGGTGCAGGAGACAAAAAAGAGCTCACATTTCTGTCATACTTTACAATTCCCAAAGAATTTTAAAACAGCAACTCTGTAAGTAAAATAGTACATAATATTTACACAAAGAAACCAAGACTCATCAAAGGGGAACAGGTTACCTGATGTTACGCAGAAAATTGTTACATATCTATTGCCTGCATGCCTTTCTCGGTACCCAGTGGTACCTGCTTGTACAGACTATATTCCAGGGGAAGTAGCCACAAAGAGGAGCCCTAAGTTCTTGGGTGGTGTAGAAGATATTACAACAAAGGCAGAAATGGCCAACATTGTGTCTCACGCACATATAGGATGAATCAGTCCTGGACTACGTTAGTCATATTATTAGAGAAATATACAGGAATTTAGGACATAGACTGGAAGGTTATGACCAGAAAGTAGTACCATGTGCAACTTTTTCAATTTAAAGCAATGGAAACTGAAACCTACTGAGAGGACATGATTTACTCAAGGTCACATGGCAAAAAAAGACTGAATTTCCTCTTTGTGGCAGTTGAGTGGGACAGGAATTAATGTATAGGAATAAAGAGTAAGAGAGAAAGAAGAAAGAGGGAAAAGAGGACGAGAAAGACAAGGAGAAAAGGGATATAAAGAGAAGAAATAAGAAATAGGGGAAAGAAGAGGGGCCGATGATAGAGGAGGAAGAGAACAAGGAGAAGGAAGATAGCATTTTGATAGTACTTTCAAGTTTACAAAGGAAGGTCTGACCTTCCAGGGGAAGCCCTGAAGGAAGCAATTAACACTTAGGAACTCCTCATTCCTGATACTCTAAGGATCAACAGAGTAAAAACTCTGAATGGGAGGAGACATTAATGTCCTCCTTGCAACAGATCTGTAGTGAACTTCCAGGAGTAGCAGAAAATGATACTGTTCCTTCCAGGATTATCACGCATTTAGAGCTGGCATTGATCTAGAGGCTACTTAAGTGGTATGATTTTTAGGAGCTGTAAGAAGACCTATCTGGTAAACACACACACACACACACACACACACACCTCCTCTATCTGGCTGATAGTACAGAAATTTCATCATAGAAGGTGATAATCTTTAGATAAGCTTCTCTTTGGCTTAAAGTTTCCTCTTATTAGGATCAATGGGAGTGTATATATAAGACTCTGGTAAGTTGTTAATCACTTACAGTTGAGCGTGAATCAGTTTATAGACTCCTTTTTTTTGAGAACATATTTTGAGAGAGGAAAAATTGAGGATCTGATTTTCTGGGAATGGGATAGAGAGACGGGGAGCAAAGAAGATAAACTTGGGTGACTTCCCAATTTTGCCATTTGTGGGTTGACCCTGAAGGTCTGTTTCCCTGTCTGGTTTTGGAGAGGTGACATACATGAAGGAAAAGAGAATGATGCCTTAACATTTGGCATTGAGGTTTAGCAATGACTTCTTGAGCTGGCGCTTCTTTGCTCTCTGTCCTCTTCCTAACAGAAACCATATTGTCATGATCAATTTGTCTCATTCCTGAAAAGAATAGAAATGGAAACAGAGAAAGAACATACACTAGCCTCGAGGCTTAGGCTGGGGGTGGAGCGAAGGTTTTTAGGACAGTGTGGTTCAGTGCTTAGTCATAGACCCAAAGCTTAGCTTTTCCATTGACATTCAAGATTTGAGTCAATCAGTAGGTTTCTCTCTAAGTCAGTTTTCCCTGCTATTAAATAAATCCAATGGCTAATATCTCTTTAATCTCTGTCCTATAGATATATTATGGGCTTACCTCTCAATGGCTTTGGCTTCCTTCTAGAAACACTCTATTAAGAAAAGTTTGCATGTATATGCATGCAGATGAGGAATAAACATGTGTATGAATATGTACTATATATTTAGGCATATGTGTGTATGCATATAAGCATATATTGTGCATCTTCATATTACATACATATTCCTATAGGACATGCATGTGTCCATCTTTATGGATATAGAAGAGTTATATCTGTGAGTACTTGCACATGCATGCATGTATATATAAGCACTTGAATATTCATGTGCAGTTGTGGTAGAGAGTCTAGTGGTATATGCATATTGGAGCAACCAGATATTAAAATGCATGTGTGTGTGGTTGTAATAACATGTATTGACTATCTGAATAAACTAAAGAAATAACTCCCAGATCTATATAGCCATAATCTTTAACTATTTATTAGACATTTAAAATTTCATGTCCATAGTGATCTTAAACACATGTCCAACATATATTTCATCTTTCCCCAAACTGAGCCCTCTTCCATGCTTCGCTGTTATTACTGAGGGCATCACCATCCTTTTAGTCACCTTGTTCGCAATCCTTGCCTCCTCTTTTTTCTTCTCTACACATATCCAATCAGTTGTTCAAACTTGTTATTCTACATTTACAAAGCCAAACAGCCTAGTTCTTATCACCTTTTTAAATATCATATTATTAAAATCTAGCCTTGCATGGAGAGAAATCAGGTTTGTGTTGCTTAGAAACCAGACTAGTTTAATGCTTAACTCCCAACTTGCAAGTGAGCCCAGAAAACTTCTGGGGGATCTAAAGATACATAGAATTTCTGATTTTCTGAAATAAAAATCTGAATTAATCTGTGTCTTATTTGGAAATTCATTATGTGCTAGACAATCAGACAACTGTTTCCTAGTTTCTTTGTTTGAATCCTATATAATGTGTAATTCATAGAGGTTCAGGGGAGTGGACCACCAATTTTAGCTCTATCCTCTGCCAGATGACTTAATAAACTTTTTTCTAACTTTTTTTTTCAATTTTGGATTGCATTCTAGACCAATAATTTGGTGTCAGAAGTGGGATCCCTAGTGGTAAAATGGAAAAGTCTGAAAGCTCACCCAGACATCAGATGATGAGTAAGTCTCTGTGATCACAGGATAAAGAAGGGCAGGACTGACATATATAGGATTAATAGGCATGACAAAAATTGGGTGAGTACCCTGTGGTTTGAGTGGAACACAGTCAAGTTGCCCATGACCCTAAACTAGTTCTCAAGACTACAGATGTCCAGAAGGTTAGGGGATTTGTGTGATGCCTTAACCTGGGGAATTAATCGTTTTATGGTTAGAGCTATTCTACTCACTCTTATTAGAAAATAAGTAGTTCTCTTAGACTGATCACTAGAAGGCTCTGGAGGCAACACTTCTGTGAGTTAAATTTTGTGACTCTTTCAGCAGATCTCTCCCTCTCTCCCTCTCCCTCTCCCTCCCTCTCTCTCTCTCTCTCTCTCTCTCTCTCTCTCTCTCTCTCTCTCTCTCTCTCTCTCTCTCTCTCTTCCCCCACTCCTCTTTTCTTTATCTTCCTGTACCCTCCTATGACTAATAGAAATATGCCAGATATTTGCTCTGCCACTATATACTGGTGGTAGCTGCCCTGATATCTTGATGAGTATGACACTATAATTGAAGACTCAAATGCAAAGGCCACCTTAAGAACTACATGACCTTTTGAGAGGAAATCCTTTATAAGATATTTGTATTGTCAATCCTGTACCCACTCACTTAGAATGACCTCAAGTTAATGAGGGAAGCTTTAAGTTATATTAGTCAAATGAACTGTTGACTGGAGTTGGGTATTCACAGGCTGAGCACTTGTATTCCAACAGTAGGGAACCCTTTTTCTCCTTTGCTTTCCCTGAGAGCTTCTCAGGAGAATCTTTGTCTTGTGTTGTGTTTAGTATTGTTCATAGATTCTTTTCTCTCACAATGGGTCAGCCTAGCTCTAACAACTCCTCAGGGATACCCATGGATAAGATATTAAAGCTTTATGGACTGCATGCTGTATCTTTCATAGTGGCATTTTTATACCAGGACTGATCCTGTTTTATATCTCCCTGAGGAAGTTTCCTTTGACCTACAGAAATTAGTCTATTTGAGAGGAACAGTTGAGATCAAACATTTCCACCAGATGGATATCTATTTCCTCTGGTATGAGATGGCAACTAAAAAGAAAATTCAGTCTATTGTTTGTAGATATGAGGAAAATGAGTGGAGGCTGAAAGAGGGAATAACTACATTAAAAACTCAATTGAAAGATATAAAGCATTGTTATCAGTTGCCACTGAAAGTTCTGAGGCACCTGCTTCAAAGGCCCTAGCCCTTTTCCCGCTCTATTCCATACTCTTTTAGGAGCCTCTCCAACTCCCTGAGGACCTTCTGGATTTATGGTCAGGACTGGGGATAGCTCCCATCTATGATAATTCCTTGACCCCTCCAAAAATGTAAACCTGAAAACTACAGGACACAAGGGGACATCAGGTAACCCCCCAGGATCTTTACAAGCTCTGACTCAGACATAAAGGCTGTACCTTTATCATCTATATTCAGGTGAAAGAAGTTCAAAAGAGTGAGGAGGGAGGATGTAGAGAGATTCTTCCTATGACTGCTATACCTTTAAGAGAGCTCCCACTTCAATTAATTCATGTACCTGAGTCACATATAAAATGATATCATTAGAAGTCAGATTTCCCAAAAATTCAGGATAAATCTATTGAATTAATTGAAAAGCTGGAATATATCTTTGAAGCTTACTATCACTCTTGGGTGGACACCAACCAGCTGCTAATCTTATTACTTGGAAGAGATCTATGGAGTTGAGTACAAGATAAGTCAGGATGGTCCAAAGAAATTCCCCAAGACTCTAATTGAGTCAAGGGACCTCAGATTAAATTGATGAATGTTTTCAGAGTAGTGTTCCCCCAGAAAGTAAATTGGAGTGAAATGAAGAGATGTATCCAACAGAAGGCTGAACACCTCCAGGATTGGTTCTCTCAACATAACGGTGAACTTTGGGAAGACACACTTCACTAACGGCTCCTGTTGGATGGAGGTAGAATGGTGAGGACATTGGACTTGGAATTCAAACTCTAGCTTTGTCATGTCCTTGTTGGGGGGTCTAGGAGAGAGCACTTAAGGGAGGGTGAATGGGGAAATTAACATTTTTACTACTAACCTCATAGGTTTGCTGTCAATAAATGTTGTTGCAAAAATTCCAAAGCTCTATGGAAATGTGAACTCTGTGACCATGTCAGTCAACAAGCATTTATTAAGTACTTACTATGTACCAGGCACTGTGATTATGTTTTATTCATATTTGTATCCCTCATAGTGACTAATAGAGGTCTTTATAATAGGCATTCAGTAAACGTTTGTTGAATGAATAAATGTATGTACATGTTACAAAAACGAAATTGGAGTCAGGAGGAACTGAATTCAAATTCTCTCTCAAACACTTCTATAGCTGTGTGACCCTGGATAAGTCACTTAACCTTTTCAGCTTCAGTTTCCTCATCTGTAAAATGAGCATGATAACAGTACCTACTACATGCTGTTGTTGTGAGGATCAAATTGTAGAATACATGTAAAATTTTATTGTAAACTTTAATACAGTTGTTTATGAGTAGTATCTGTCTCTGTCTCGCTCTCCTTCTCCATGTAGCTACACAGTGTCCCAAAAGTCTCAGTGCTGTTGAATGCCTACTAAAGTTTATTTATGCTTTTAAGTGTATTAATATTTTTGGGATGCTCTATATTTGTACATTCAAAAATATATATAGAAATAGATGTCATAATCTGTGTTATGGGCACAAACATTTCACACCTGTTATAAGATGGTTCAAAGGAAAAATCCCTGTGGATTCAGGGTTCGTGGGTAGGGAAAGTTATCAGTTGAGCTGGGGATGTAAGTTCTAATATCACTCCAAGTCTCTTCTATAGGGTCAGTAAAGTGGGGGCAGGGTTGGGGTGGGGTCAGAGGGATTCTCTCAAGGCACTCCATTCTACTTGTTTTGGTTGAGAGTGGGTTTTCCAGAACTGAAGCAGATTGAGCCTATGAGTGGACACCAGTCAGCTTAGTCCTTCTGCAGATTTGATCTTACCAACCCTGAGTACAGTGGTATCATCACTGCTTTATTTCTGGATATTCATCTGATGCACATTAGCTTTCTTTGGCTGCTACATCACATTGATGATGTACACTGACCTTGCAGTCCACTTAAACCCCTAGATTTTATTTCATTTGTTTTTAGAACAGACCATCTTGTAGATGTAAAGTCCATTTTTGGACTTAGGCATAAGATTTTGTATTTATTCCTGTTGAATTTCATTTTATTAGATTCAGTGCAGTGTTCAAGCCTGTCAAGGTCTTTATGGAACAAGACTGTTCTAGTGTGTTAGCTATCTCTCGCAGCTTTGTGATATCTTTAGATTTGCTATGCACATCATCTATACCTTTATTTATACAACTGATAAAAAAATATCAAACAGTACAGATCACTGGGGCAACTCAGTGGAGACCTCCTTGTCAACATGACATTGGATCATTAATGATTCCTCCTGGAGATTAGTCATGCAGCCAATTCTGAATTCATGCAAATGTACTACTGCCAAGTCCATTGCTTTGTATCATTTTCATAAGATTAGCATAAAATATTTTATCAGATGCTTTGCTAAAGCCTAGGCAAACTATACCTACAACATGCCCCTGATCTACCAGTTCAGTAACTCTATCAGTAAAGAAAATAAGGTTAATTTGCTATGCTTTACTCTTGATGAAGCCATACTGGTTCTTTGTGGTTATTGCTTCCTTTTCTGGTTGTTGACTAACCATCTCTTTAATAATCAGTCCATCCTCTATGTTTTTATTGGAATTGGAATCAAGATCACTGGCCTATAGCTTGAAAACTTATTTTCTTTCTTTTCTGGAAACTCAGCATAATCTTCCCCGAGCTAGTGATAGCTGTCACAGTCTCTGAAGTCTTTCAGTCCTACTGCCTGTGACTTGGCAATGATTGCATCATCCAGTTCTTTCAAGACCTAAGTGGGAGCAGGGGAGGACTTCTCTGATGAAGTAACCTAAATTCATCAAGGGAAGTTAAGTGCTTTAAGTCTATCTCCTTACTTAGACCAGGTGTCAACTCCCTATTGGACATTTTTGTGCTGAAATTTCCATTGTAGAAATCGTTCTCTTTGTCAGAGAAAACAGAAGCAATGTAGGAGTGAGCAGCCCTTTCTCTTTCATGTCAGTTATCATTCCATCTACCCTTAGCAATGGCCTGTTCCTTAGTTGATCCTCCTCTTTTCTCCAGTACAGGGAAAAGAAGAAGAAAAACAAAACAGAATGAAACCTCAAAACAACAGCAGCAGAAAATCAAATACACATAAACCCCACCTTGTTTTCCTTGCCAGCCTTGACTTATTCTGAGCCTCAGAACTCCTAATCTTAGTCTCGGAGGGCCAAGTCATGCTTTTGCATTCATCCTTTGATTCTGTCTCCTATATATTCAAAAAAAATCTAAATTAGCTAGTATGTTTTCTGTAAATCCACATTGGTTTCTTCAGATGCTCCATTTTTCCCCCCTTCATCATATTAATTTCCCTTTATCTCTTCAGAATTTTACTCTTGAGTGTTTCCCTATCCCTCCTAGGATAACTTTCTTGCCACAATTTGAATCCATTGAGTCTGATCTATCCTTCTTCTGAATCTCTTAAAATCTGTTTTCCTGAAATAGGATACATGTCACATTACAACCAGTTTTCCTCTCCATTACAAAATCTAAGATGAATTTAATTTCAAAGCTAAATCTCCCTTTAATTCCTAACAAAAGATGGGAAGCTCCAAACTTTGAATCATCTTTTCCCTGGCCCCCTTTCTCCTGCCAGCAACCAATCTCTTTTGGTGAGAATCAAATCCAGGAGAGAAGTAAAGTGGTATCTTGGAAAGAGAACTAAACATGCAGTTAAGAGACCCAGGTCTGAATCCTGCCTGCAACATTTCCTAGCTATGTGACCTTGGACAAGTCAAGTTATGATTCTGAAACTTTTATACGTCTACACAAAAAAAGACAAATCTATATCTACCTGCCCTGTAGGGTAAGAAAAATGCTTTGGAAATGATAGAAAAGTGAATCCTCACCATTATGTGACACATTCCTTATTTTTATGAAGTTACTTTATTCTGAAAATGATTTTAAAGTTCTTACTTTGTGCTTACTCTAAGATTCTACAGTATATGTTCTACATTATAATCTAGTTATGGAGATGAAAGGAAATGCTCAAATGGGGAACAAAATAAGACAGTGAAGCATCACTTTATGATGATCCATTAAAGCACTAAATTGTGTGGAAATAATTATTATTGTTCAGTTGTGTCCTACTCTTCCTAACCCCATTTGGGGTTTTCTTGGCAAAGACAATGGAGTAGTTTGTCATTTCCTTCTCCAGCTCATTTTACAGATGAGGAACTGAGGCAAACAGTTACGTGACTTGTCCAGGGTCACGCAGGTACTAAGTGTCTGAGGTCAGGTTTGAATTTAGGAAGATTAGTCTTCCTGACTCCAGACCCAGCACTCCATTCACTGCGCTACTTGGCTCCCCTGTAGAAATAATGAGGGACTCGTTTTATTAAATGGCACTTATTTCCTTGGCCAAACTGCAAATATAAAGCAGCAAAAAAAGAAAAAGAAAAAGGAAGATGCATGTGGGTTAGCATTCTCTGCGCAGGTGAGAAGAGGTGAGACCTGAATGGGGCTTTAAAGGATAGGTGGATTAAGGATTAGTGAAGGGGTATGGGAGAAGGTCAAAGCTTTGTACAGAACAGGTCAAAGAGCACTTGACTGGGAGATAGGATTTTAGATTCAAATCTCAGCTCTACAAATTTAGAACTCTATTTCTCAGGGTCCAATGTTTCTGCTTTATGAAAGGAAGGGATTGGACTAGATGATCTTCAAAGACAATGCAAAAATCCCCTCAGTGGAAAAGTTGGAGGGAAACTAAGAGAAATGAAACAAAAAATACTGATCCTTAATCTTTTTGGTGTTCTGGACCCCTTCTCAGAATTATGGTTTTAAATGTATAACAAAATACATGAGGTTAAAAAGGAAACCAATTATACTGAAATATAGTTATAAAAATATATTTTAAAAACCCAGAAAGTTCACAGACTAATGGTTAAGAATTTAAGAGATTATATTAATGACTCTGAACGATGGGTAAGCCCCCGACCCCTTTTCTCAGAATTGTGGTGAGCTCTCAGCCTCTTTCAAGTAAGCTGAAAAAAGATTCCATTAGGACAGAATAGATACATTTGTCTTAGAAAACCTTGACTCGTATATTGGGCAGGCTGGTTAGAAAACTGTGATTGCAGGGGCATCTTGCACTGATAAACAGACCCTACAGAGCCATGCCAGGGCCACTAAGACGTAAGGCTGTGCGTAAATGCAAGATTAGAAGAACACATTTTTGCTTATTTATTTTTTTTAGTGAAAGGAGAGAAAAGAGAAAAAAAAATCCTAAGACAGATAAGACCCAGTGGGACTTTTTGTGCCTGCATTTTGTTTATATGGTTGTTACAAAAAAAAAATGCAGGTGTCAGCTGAAAGCAGACACAATTGCTGTTCCCCTGGTTTTTTGAGGTCATTCCTTAGTAGGCTGGCTTAAGACTTTAGGTCTCTGGTAAAAGGGACCAGTATGAATCACATCACAATCAGCATGAGCCATATTCTAAAAGCTCTTAAAAGCAAACGCATTTATTCTATTTTTTATTTAGTTACAAAAATCTACTTCCACTTAAATTACATTGATAGGTGGATAGGGCTTGGGTTAGCTCTTGAAGCTGCTCTAATGAAAGGCTCTGAGTATAGAGAAGCTTTGTATCAGAGGTGAAGAGGGCTCATAGATGCTAAGAGGGCCCATTTCCCTCAATCCCTTACATCCATATACAAGCCAAACTATAAAGCAGTTATCAGAATAGTGCCTGGTGCTAGTAATCTGTGGAATAGGCATGGCTAGGAAAAAAGCCTCTGAGGGTCTGGAGTATGGACTATTCAGAGAAGACACTATCCAGAGAAGAGAAAGAGTAGGTTTTATTATTTAAGGGTCTGAGTTGATGCTGAGAATGGTGCTGTCAGAAGCTGAGAGAGGATGGAGCATGCTATAAGAATGTAATATTTTATGTAGGAGTCCATGAACAGTTGGAAAATGGGTTGGATACCAGTTCCTGGAAGTTTTGTAGATATCTCTAAGTACAGATCCTCTTAAGCAAAACATTGATTTAGGGAGCATGGGAAGAGTGACTGTGTACCTAGACAATGAAATCAATTGTGTATCGGTCCTCCTATGTCTTCCATATGGAGAGATGTTTGAGGACCATGATAAGTCCTGACAGGAACAATATCTGAATGTATTCATTTCTGAATCCCCAGGAATTTCTATACCAACAACGGTTTCTTGGGTGGAAGGGGGTATGGCAATGAGCAGACTCAGAGCTTGGAGAATGTTTAAGATAAGTGTAACTGACATTAGATTCATAATAAAGTCTATCTTCACTTATATAATACTTTAAGATATGCAAATTACATTATATACATTATTTAATTTGATCTTCACAACAAACCCAAAAGGTAACTACTACAGGTAATTCTTATTCCCATTTTTTAGATGAAAAAACTAAAGCTCAGGAAAGTTATGTGATATGCCTGTGATCACACAAGTAGCAGAAGAAGACTTCAAACTCAGGTCACTTCTGAGTCTAAGTCTAGTGGTTTTGCCACTACATTTTGGTTGCCTTGTAGCATTCAATATCTTGAGACAAAGAACCCCTGGCCTTCACCCTATTAGTAACTAGAAATGTAATGTAATGATAGACAAATAACTTTGAACTTTATTTTCCTCCCCTATAAGAAAATTAGACTAGATTGTCTCTAAGATTCTTTCCTGCTCTAATGTTCAATACTATCATTCTACATTCTAATGTCCCTCCCACCATTGACCTTCTGTATTCTATGGTCTATTCTAGCTCTAAAAGTCTGATCTAACATTCCATTTGTCTAAGGTCCCTTCCATACATAGACAGCTATTTTCCCAGGTCGTGGCCTTCAATTGACCAGTGAGGTTCTAGATTGGCCCCATAGAACTATGCTCAGTAGCACTGAGAGCCATTCATGTATATGATCTTTTTGTAGAATACCTCAACTACAGCTATTAACCAATGGACATTATTTAGAAGTTGTTGTAATTGTAATGGTTGTATTAATTGAGTTGGAGCAGGAGATGCAGGGAGGGTGAAGTTTATTCACAAACACTTCTTTTGTTCCTGAGAATTGTGGAAAGGAAAAAAAAGTGTTACATTCATACTTAGTGATTTTTTTAAAAAAATGCTATAACTCAGTACAGATTCTATTTACCAGTGTTGTATTTCATGGCCACCTTTGTTTCCTATCAGAATGACAGTGCCATCTACTTCAAGTCCATCATTTTATAGAAAAGTAAACTAAGGTCCATGGAGGGAAGGAAAAGTGACTTGCTGAAGGGTATCTATCCTATGTAATACTAAAAGTTTAGATGATCACAAAGAGGTAAACTTCCCCCTCTCTCCAAAAGAAAGTTTGCTTTACTGATTATTGGCTTTACTAGTCCTTTATATTTTCTTCTGGTGAAAATAAAAACTTGCCCTGCATCTGCTGTTGCTGATTTTTTTTTTTAACTTTAAGTTCTTGTAAGGGAGTTAAAGACCTTTTTTTCTTTGTTGAGTAGATCTAGACAAGCCAAATTCTTATGTTCCTGGAGAAAGTGTCAATTGGTGGGGTTGAAAATATTTAATAAATTTTGAGGTTCACACAAAGTCTCTGGGTTGGAGGGTGTGAAGCACAAGTCTAAGAGAATTGTTTAATGAGATGTCTCAAAAATTAAACCTGATTTATTTGAAGCCAGAGGCCATAGGTTATAAATGTAGGATCATAAAATATAGAGGGTCAGAGTTGAAAGAGACAATAAAGATAATCTAGTTCTCATTTTACAGATATGGAAACTGAGGTCCCCAGATGTTTAATGACTTGCTCTAAGCCACACAAGGGGTAAAAATTTAGTACTAGGTTTTGAGCATAGGCACTATTGTTTAGACGTCAGTACTAATTCATTCAACCCATGATTTATCATCCATCAGATGACACTTATGCTAATATTGTATATACCAGGCAACAATATTTTTCCATTGTGTTCCACTTCTAACAGAATTCTAGTTGCAAGTATAGCATTCCACACCAATGACACTACGGACATTTGGTGATGTTAGGGGAAATTTGTGCATATGCCCATTTTCCCAGAGGTCCTCAAATTTCCAGGAGCTTTCAATGCAGAAGGGAATTTCCCCCAAGGGAGAAAAGCCAGGTGACCAAAACTGAAGTGAAAGAGGACAGTGAGCTATGTTGGTTCCCCTGTGCTTCTCCTAGGTTAAAGGGAACATGATAGCTGTGAGGCAGGGGGCAATTGGGTGCTGCTTTTGGTACAGAAAGCAGCAAAAGTAAGCAGAGATGAGATTTGTGGGACGACGAATACAAGAAGGTGGTGATTCATGTGATTAGATAAGCCAGAAGAGCAAATAAAATGAAACTACTACTAGATTCTAGTCCTCAGCCCCCTTTTTCATGCCCTCTTCTCTAAACCACTGCCGAGAGAAAACCCTAGGACTGATTCACTTGTCTGACCATTTCACTTTCTGTTTCATCACTGATTGGTAAGAGAAAAAATTGGGGGTGGAGAAGAGGGCTCAGATTTACATATATCCCAAGCTATAGCCTTAATGGCCAACAAGTAGAAGCCTATCCCTTTAACTATTCAATTGTATATCTAAAATTGCTATTTTATGTAGTCAATTACAATGGTTTGCCTCCAACTCAAGAGTATATAGTTTGAAACTGACAGAGTTAATCCAAAGGAGGAAAAAAGATGTTCCTTGGTGTAGGTTGAGGTACATGTGTGGATGGGTAGACAGAGAATTTCTGCAGTATTAGTAATTTCTGAGATATCCATATCCTAGTCTGCCTGCAAACATGGAAAGAGACTTAAAAAGAAAGAGAGCCAATAGCTGTGAAATGTAGACATCAACATATTCCTTTGGGTATTCCCATATCCTGTGTACAGAGCCCAGTCTACCCCATTTGGCTATATAAGCAACATTAAAATTACATCTTTAGTTTAATTTCGCTGCAATTTTAGAATGAGTAGGAACCTCATAGATCTTCTGGGCTAAAAAGTGGAATGTAAGATTAAGTGAGATTTATTAGACAATTGTTAAGGTCATAGGTAGTCAGTATCAAAGGGGAAATTGAATCCAACAGTAATGTCCTAGTATGCTGGGGTTTAGGATAATGTCTTCCTCCCCCAACTCCCATGGGGGTTTCTACTGCCCTGAGCCCAGATTGTAGTGCTTGCCCTGGGTGTAGAAATTCTCAGTCATGACTCTGGGACTAGAAACTCCCCAAGGATACTTTTGGTTCAAAATCTTATCCTATGATCTATGAATACTTTGATGTACTCCCCATGAGGATACAATGATGAATAAGATGATGTCCCTGCCCTCACAAACTTTACAGCTTAATTGAGGGATAGTAGGGTTAAGACAGAAAAACAAAAACTGAAATATAAAGCAGATGATGATACATGTATTAGAAATACATGAATATTGTAACATGGGAACTTGAGAAGCAAGAAATGATTCTGACTCATGTGAATTCAAGGTGGGGCAGAAAATAGGAGTGAAAGGAATTCTAGGTGAATGGAATTGTAGAAACAAAGGCATAGAGGGAAGAAATGGGGAATACTGCTGCCAGTCTTTCTCTCTCTCCCCTCCCCCATACCTGTCTGGCTCAGATTCTGCCTAAATATGTGTGTCTCTGCCTCTCTCTGCTTCTTCTCAATAACTCAAGCCAATCCATGACTTGCCATTGACTCTGTTAAAGAGAAGAGAAAGCAGCAAAAGCCCTGGGAGATAAGCTGGCTTAGGCAACGACAAAATTCCCCAGGGGAGCCCAATATCCAAAAAGAAGCACATTTGGCTGGGAGCTTTATTAAGGCAATCAACATAGGAAACTACCCTTATTCAGATTCAGTTAAAGATACTGTCAGAAATGGCAAAAACTCTTGGTTTGAAGAGTTCTATTATAGCTAAAAACAGAATGGTGCTGTAATCACATGCCCTAGCTAGAGAGGTACTGTACTCACAGGCCAGAAGACCTGAGTTCAAGTACTGCTTCTGACAACAAGTGACCCTAAGCAAATCACAAGAATTCAGTATCATCAGCAACTAGCTAAGACTAAAGTGAAGGTTCCAACCTCCCTTGTACAGTGAGTTTCTTCATTTGGGAGTTCTTTATATCACTTTAATTGCAGGTTCAGTCCTAATGCTTATCCCAGGTTCTCTACCCTGCTGGACAACTCATTTAATAAACTGGGCCTCAGCTACCAAGTTGTGAAGAAGGTGTAAAACTGGCTTCTTTGATGGGAGTATTTCCTGGTGCTAAATTTTGTGTTGTTTTTAGCACTGAGATGGCACCCCAAAAATCTTCACTCAGAATTGATGCCATTGATAGATGTTTATAACAAGTGCTGAGATTCCTGGAAGAAGAATAATATTCAAATACAATATATTATTCATAATATGAGGGGGGAGGGAACTCTCCATAACTTTCTAGAGCCTTTTTTTCTTTTCTTTTCTTCCTTTCCTTTTTTTTTAGGACAAAAGATAGTTTTGTTTACTTAGTTATCAACTTAGAAGCCAACAGCTTCTTTCTGTTTGTTTATCTTGTAGCTTCTGGGTGTCTTGCCCTCTTTCCCTCTCTGTCCCAGTTACAGTCCATGGATAAGATTAAGAAAGATCTATTTAGTGGTATTAAGTTACTACTCACTTTTGAGTGAAGGTAATCACAGGCAGACAAGTGATAAGGTTGAGAGATGCTGAGAGAGGAAGACTGGTGGGTGTCGGATGGGCTGGTCACCCATCAACCTATCAACAAGCCTGACAGCTATGAGAGTAGAAGAGGTTTCTTTCTTTCTTTCTTTCCTAAATCTGTGAACATTTCCCAGAAAGAAATAGTAACTTCTTCTATTGCTGGCAGTAGTGCCTGATGAAATTCCCTGAAAATATGGCCTCTCCCTCCCCTTCACACTGGCATCCAAATAGGCTGATGCAAAATAAGTCTTAACCCTGCAAGGGGTCTGGGGAATGGTGGCCAGGAGCTTTACAACAAATACGCAAAGAATGTTATTTCATTCCTGGCATCCTGGGGCACTGGGAAAGGGAAATCAGGAAGTGAAGGAGAGAGAGTGAGAGAGAGAGCAAGAGAGCGAGAAAGAGAGCGAGAGAGCGAGAGAGAGAGAGAGAGAGAGAGAGAGAGAGAGAGAGAGAGAGAGAGAGAATGAGTGAGGTGGGTGGAGGGGAGTTGGTGACAGCCACAAGTTAAGAAGAAGGCTTACAAAACTGGTTTGTTGCTCAGTCTGCCCTAGATGTTGAGAGGCAGACTTGAAAGCAATCACTTTTTGGAAGGGTACTATCAGTGAGAGTAACAATGCTAGATGTTTAGCAAAGCCTCACTTTGCTTACAGTAAACATCCAAAGGACATGACAGATGGAAGGAGGACAAAGGGTCACCAAGTGGGAGGACAATATGCCAATCCTCAGTTATCATCATCATCATCATCACCATCATCATTTGCCAATAATGTAATAGTATGCAAAATGGCATAATAGGAAGACCTTTGGTTTGGGAACCAGAAGATGGTGGTTTGAATTTTGACTGTGCTGTTTATTTACTACCCATGTTCCCTTGAACAAGTTACTTTCCCTCTCTGGGTCTCAGTTACTTATCTGTAAATTTGAGGGGTTTGGGGTTAGCTCATTTCTAGGGTCCTTCCCAACTTTATATTCTATGATCCTTGGGTTCAGACAAAGGCTATACCCCTTGGCTATCAGAGGGTTAAGTATACACACTCTAGAATACAGAACAAAAGGGCTACAGTTTGGTATAATGACAAAGTACGCTGGATGGGGATAAAGCCCCTGCTCTGTAATTCTACACTCTAGGCCTCAGTTTCCTCACTTATAGGATGCTCTTTAAAAAGTCTTCCCAGCTCAGAATCTTATGAGATAACCTGAAAAGTCTCTTCCAGTTCTAATATCTGATTCTGAAGTGTGCTGATGCATGGAGGTATTTTTGGTGTATGGGGCAGTTTTTTTCCTCTTTTAAACCCCCATGGGAAGTAGAGGAATGAAGCAGAAAGAGAAATAGAAGAGGTCTGGGTTTTGTCTAACCTTGGACTTTCTACACATCATTAATGACAATCATATGCATGCCTCTAACACCTTTCCAATGATGACCTCAAAATAGCTAATGGCATTATTCTGTTCTGCAGATGGAGGTGTGTAGTGGGGGAAGGGAGAAGGTCCTGGGACGGTGAACAATGTGCCCACCCAAGATCTGTGGTGGCAAAAGAAAAAAAAACACTCCTAAACCCATTACCAAGCTTAGGCTTAATTTAGTCTTTTCTTAGATCATTAGTCAAGGAAGAAATTCAGGGAATCTCAGAATGGGAAAGGGACCTCATACGGTATTTAATTCATCATTAATTTAAACACAGCTCAGGTGTCCATGAGATGCTAGATCTAGAAATAAAAGAGACCTTGCAGGCCATTTAGCATATTTAGCCTAATCTTAAGTATAAGGAACTAAAGACCAAAGAGGTTGTAACTTTCCCAAGGATACACAGGTAATAATAAGAATAGCTAATATTTACATATCACTTTAAGGTTTGCAAAGCATTTTATGAATATTCTTCATTTCTTCTCAACAACAACCTTGAGAGGTAGGTGCTATTATTATCCCCATTTTACAGATGAAGAAACTGAGGTAGACAAAAAGCAGGTGACTTTTTCCCAGGGTCACATATCTAGTGAGTCTAGGAGATAAGATCTGAACTCAAGTCTTCCTTGCTCTAGGTATTGTATTCTACCCATTGCGCTACTTAGATGTCCAAGTAAGTAACAGAGCCAAGATTCTAACTCACATTCTATGCCTTGGAGTTCAACATTGGAGTTATCTCCAATCATTTACCTTCCACTTGAAACATTTCTTATGGTAGGGAACTGAGACCCCTTAAGTTAGCCCATTTCACTTTGATATAAAATTCATTAGAGGTTTTTTGTTTCCTAATGTAATCTCCTATATAACATATAAAGTTGAACTTATTGCAGTTTCTTTGAAATTTCATGGCTGCTTCATCCATTCCGACTTCTGACATCAAGTAAAACAGTATTTCTTCCCCCTTTTCCTTAGTTGAAAGTCCTACCAACGTGGGATTATAAAAGAGGCCAAGTATTTTCCCACCATCTCTTCAATATCCCTTTTATACCTTTTCAACAGGACTCTTTTCCTTAAGCATCTTGGTATCATTCCCTTAATTTCTGATTCTTTTAACTGATGTCCATTTTAAGTGGTTTCTCTCAAATCTGGACCTCAACATGTAGGCATTATATTTCACTCTTATCCGTATAAGTACATATCTGTTTCTCAACCCCAACCTGTTCCCAGGTAGATGACATAGTAAGGAACAGCAGGATATTCTAAGTCATATCGAAAGTTTCCGTATAATAGTGACTTAATGAGCTACTGTTCTCCAGGGTGTTTTCATGTAGATAAAGGGTTCTTCAGAAACATAATGCTATAACCCAAAGAGATGAATGCCTAATAATAAACCCAAAGGAATCATGGCAGTCCGAATGACAGTGGAAAGAACACAAAACTAGGAGCTAGGAGCTGCTAACTCACCAGGTCATCACAGTCAAATCACTTTGCTCTCTTGCTCTTATTTTCCCCAAATGAAAAATGAGATACCAGACCTCCATGTTACTTCAAGCCATTTGCAGATCATACCCCTGCATTCTGGTCATCTTCCTTAACTCTCTCCCACCAGAATCACCTGGACCCTGCCACCAAGTCTCTGGGCTCTTGTAGGTGAGCTTATTCCCCAGACTTCTATATTGCTTTCAATTCTTTTCCACATCAAACTCACCCCATCCCCTTTCTGCATGGTCTTTCCCATCAGAGTATAAATTCCTTGAATGCAGAGACTGTCTTGCTTGCTAGTATTTGTTTCCTTAGAACCTTAGTATCCTTCCTACAATGTGGTCAGATACTTAACGAACATTTTATTATATGTTTATTCTTTCTGATTATGTTGGAGGCTTCTTCTGGCTCTGTGGTTTAATGAATTGCTTTCAGAACAGCCAATATTAAATGAAAACAATTTAAAAATTTAAAAAAAAACAATAAAACAATTTAAAAATAAAGTTCTAACAAAAGACTACAATAATACATGTTAAAAAAAAGTATTCATTACTACCAATTTGGATTTACACCTTGCATGCATAAATGGCTTAGCATTAGGGGAGAAAATAACACAACCACATTATTATATCAAGAAATCCATAAGAAGCCTTTGACAGAGTATGATATTCATTTGTGCTAAAAATTCTACAAAGTTTTGGTACAGAAAGACCTTTTATTCCCAAATGAAAAGTCAGCATTATTTGCAACTGTTAAAGAGTAGAAACTTTCCCCATAAATACAAGAATAAAGCAAAGATGCCCCCTTTCAAAAATGAGAAAAAAGAAATAAAGACATAAATATCAGTAAAGAGGAAACTAAATTATTCCTTTTTGTTGTTGTCATGATGGTTAACTTGGAAACTTCACAGAATCAGCAAAGAAACTGAGATAATTAGTAGACATAGAAAAGAAGCAGGATTCAAAATAAATTTACCAAAATCAATAGAATTTCTATAGAGCAATAATAAAATATGAGAAAATAATAGAAAGAAATCTCATTAAAATTACAAAATACCTCAGCTCTCTAGTAGTCAATCTACTAAGGAATATTCAAGGCATATAAATACAGTTTACAAAACAGTCTTTTGAAGAGATAAAGAATAATTCAAATAATTATAGCAAATGGATATTAGCTGTTTATGAGTGGACTAGACTAATAAAAGCGACAATGTTACCTACATTACAGATTTGGTACATAATTGTGGCAACAAAATTCCCAAGAAGATGATTTATAGAACTAGTTTAAATAACAAAATTCATTTGGAGCAGCAAAAGATTTAGAAATTTAGATTTAGATTAAAAAACGAAAGACTGGGGAAAAAGGATTGAGAATAACACTTTTAGACCTCACATTATGCTACAAAACAATAATTATCAAAACTATTTGATACTATTTTAACATTTTTTTTCAAGTAGGTCAGTGGAACAGACAAGGTAAGTAAGAAACAAAAGCATTCTAATAACCCCGTATTACTTAGGAAATGAATCCCTACTTGACAACTAATGAGAAAGCCAGAAAGTGGTTTGGCAGAAATTATGTTTACACAACAGTTCATTCCACCTACAAAATAAACCCAATGTAGATATAAGACCAGGATATTAAAGTTAAAATTATTTTTAATAATAGAAGAGAACCAGAGATCATGTCTCTTTCATAGCTATGGCTAAAGTTCTTAACTCAACGATGGAGAAATTATCAGAAAAGTTAATGTTTATTACATGAAATTGAAAATGATTTTGCACATTTAAAACTAAGACAATTACAAGAAGAAAGTGGTGAATTTGGGAAAAATAGTCTTTCTTAAGTAACTCTGATAAGAGTTATATATGCAAGATATATAGGAAACTAACACAAATATAAAAGAATAAGAGCCATTCCCCAATGGATAGGTAGTTGGAGGATGACCTCAAGAGTTTCAAATTACTAACAACCTTAAAAAAGGCTATTCCAAGTCACAAAATATGAGAAATACAAATCAAAGTAACCCTTAGTTTTACCTCATAGAAAATTGGAAAAGATGATGAAAGCTGGAAATAGTCAATAATGGAAAAGTTTCAGAAATATAAGTAAACTAATACAGTGTTGGTGGAGCTGTGATTTAGTTGAATCACTCTGAAAAGCAATTTGCAATAAAGCTAAAATAAAGGGACTAAAATTTATACATCCTTTAATAACAATAGCTAGTATTTATATAGTGTTTAAGGTTTGCAAAGCACTTTACAAATATTTAAGTCAATCCTCATATAAACTTTGTACTGAGTAATTCACTTGCTTTGCTCTCCAACTTAGGATGCTACTCCAGCTTATATAGGTGAATTCATTTTTTTTCTCCAAGGAGCATTGCTAAGTTCTAGTCCTTGAACTCTTGAAAACTCTTGAACTTGAAGACATGGGCTGAGTGGCTCCACCCATATCCACTCCTTTTATGAGCTTCTGTAGGAGATCTAATGATACCCTGGCTGCAGCAATTACCTCTCAATAGGAAGTCCATTCTTGGGAATTCTAGTCTCCAACATGTTCAGAAGCTAGTGATGAGTACATGCAATGTAACCCCCCACCAAAGCAACCATTACTAATTCCTGCATGGGAGCAAGGAGAAGGGGAAGGAGGAGAAATCTCCTTTTGCTGTATTCTGGAAGAAAGGCTCCATGCAAAAGTTGAAGGAGTTCACTGTAAATAACAGATTATTCTGTCTTTTATCAGCTATGGTAAAAGGCAGCTCCTGTAACAAGAATCTTTTCTCATGAGATTTAGTCAAGATTTCACTGTTTCCCTTCATCAAGATGCCAGTGAATGTGTCAGCATTCCACAGTTGGTAGATGCTCCTCAGATGCCTTCAAACAAAGTGATTAGGCTCATGGAATAATTCTTCAGATTAATTAGGTACTCCCTTGATCAATACTAGCTATCTGTATATGTCTCACCCACCTATTCAACTGGAAACTCCTTGAGGACAGAAGGGTTGGGGTGATTTTTTTTCTTCCTCATGCCAGGGTCTAGCACAGTGTCTTTCTTTTATATAGTAAGTATTTAACAAATGTTTATTGAATTAAATAGAACAGCAGAACTGGAAGAGGTCTCAGAATATAAAATAAGAACTAGAATTAATGTTGGAAAGCATCTAATTTAACTCCTTTTCTTTTAAATGAGGAAAGACACTTCCAGAGAAGGGGAATAATTTGTTCATAATCAGATAATAACTTCCATTTATATTTTAAGATGTGCAAAGGACCCTCAAAATGAGCTTATGACATATGTGTATCACCATTATCACCTTTTGACACAAAGGAACGGAGCCTTGGAGTGTTTATGATTTGCCCACAGTCATATCGTTGGTGTAAGAGATGGAACTAGACTATGACTGGGTTTCTTTCCATTTTATTTTGTTTTGCTTTTTTTGAGGTGGGATCTGGACCTGTGACTTCACCCTAGTGAGGAGAGCTCTTTACACCAATATAGACCTTTAGTATGTCTCTACCATCTGGATGCTTCCTAGGATACTAAGTGCTTCACTGATTTGCTTGTGCTGATATATCTAGTATATGAAAGAAGAGAATTTGAACCCAGATACTCTGGACTCGAACACTATTGTGTCTGATGGCATATAATAATAATAACAATACACATTTCATGTTGCTGTCTTCCACTAAAGTCCTCATAGTTTCAAGGAGACCCCAGATTACTTGCATAATGATAACTCCTTGTAGAATGCATACTTAGTTCATGCAAATGAACCAAGATCCAGTAGCACTAGATACAATGCCAGGGTTAGTCTTTACTTCTATCATCCCCAGATCAGTCTACTTGGCAGGCTAGCTGGCTGCTCACGACAACTCTAGAATATTGTCTGGTCTAGTGAACAGTGCGCTAGACTGGTGTCAAGAAGACCTTTCCTTCCTCTGATATTTATTTGGGATATGACCATGAAGAGATTTCAGAATTTCTCTGAATTATAGTTTCATCATGCATGTTATACTATTAGCATACATTTGTATAACATGTTAAGGTTGCAAAACACTTTACAAATATTATCTCAGGTCTTCCTGATTCCAGGTCAAGAATTCTATACAGTGTGCCAAGCTAGCTGTCTATCACATACTCCTCACAAACGGTCACAAGTTCTAGTAATTCAATGTATATAAACATCTTTGTAAATTTTCAAGTGCTCCGTAAGTATAAGTTGTTACCAGAGAGGGGTTGTGTTCTGAGTGGCCAGAATGGTGCTGTCTTTGAAATGATAAGCCTGCAAAGGACTGAACTGCATGCCTGCTGTAAGATTCCAACCCTGTACTCATGAAATACATTTTTTTATGAAGAACCTAAGGAAGGTGAAATGACTAATCTTTGACATCACAGCTAGTAAATATCAGTCATGATTTGAACCAAGATCTCCTGATGTCAAGTACCCTTCCCCCCTCCCACAATTTCTTATAGCACATTGAATAGTGTGCTGGTCACAGCTTTGGGAACTAGGAAATTGATACAAGTATGATTTGTCACTTTCTTAGATCTCACTTGTATTATAGGGTGTATTAATAGCTCTTAACCAAGAGAATAGACAACAGTGACAGAAACAACCTATCAGGCTGGAAATT